>PVJA010001762.1:0-66244 GCA_004027025.1 Myocastor coypus | reverse complement strand
GACCCAAACTCCAGAGAAGACAGTAGAGCCTTATCTATTACTGGGTGGCCGCAAGGGAAGGAGGGAGAAAGACACAGAATAGAGAAAGAGCAACGGGGAAGGCCAATCAGGGAGGAAGGGCTAAAACAGAATGCTTGGTCCCCCACTTGGAAATTACTCACTTGTAGGAAAATCCCTAAAGCAGCAAGATGACTCAGACTTGCTTATGAGGGATATCTCTACTCTCAGCTTTTGGAGGTGCTGAGGGAGTCCTCATATGGGCTTGGAGCAGAGTGATCTGCTTCCTTCAAGAGTAGTCCTGGCAACTTAGATGGGCACCATCTGTCCACAGAGCTGGCTCTTGCCCAGCCCTTCAACCTACTCTTCTACAGGCTGATGCTCCACCTCATGGAAGCGCTGAGAGCAGGGAACACAACTCTCCTGCATCACCTATGGTCAGAGCCCCATGGTCATGGTCACTGCTGCTAGGATAACAGATGCACAGACAGCAGGTGAGGGCAGTGACCAGACTTAAGGCATAGGCTGGAGCATAGTGGGGTGGAGAGGTCACTGACACCAATGCAAGACACAGCACAAACTAGTTTTTTCCTGAAATTGGGTGATTCTTTAGCTTTGCCTCAAGCAGTCTCTTCCCCACTTGGAATAATAAGGAGAGAAAGGGGGACCTAGGCAGTAGCATGGACTCCATAGCCACTGTGCTTCAGGAGGAAGCTTAACCTCAGGAGAAAGCTGGGGTGCTGTACAATCAGTGCTCAGGTCACCCACACATTCCAGCCAAGTTTGAAGCCATCCTCTGCCAGTCCAGTTCCTGCCATGCTGGGTGGGTCTCCATGAAGAACTTGATCCTCATGATGGGCAGAAACTGAGCATACCACACTGCCTGTTGATTCAAGTCCCACCTGCCGAGGCCACATAAAGAAGTTTCCAGAGGACCCCCTGGACATGCTTGAATACTGATACTCATCCACCACCCAAGCTCCTTCCCTGTGAGACCCTACATCTGGTCCTTGTCTGCCCCAGCCTCAGAGGAATTCACAATCCTACTGGCCACATCCCAGTCCTGACCACGAAGCCCAGTATCTTCCAGGAATAAGCCTTCATCTAGTGCACAGACAAGGTGCTCAGCCCAATGAATCTGGTAAAAGGGAGATGTGTTTTTTCCTGGAAATTAATACTTAGGCTTCAGTAGATAAATGTTGTCAAGTACACCACCATTGCAAAGGGCTAGAAGAGACAAAAGAACTTAGCTTCACTATCCATCGCTAGAAAAAGCATAGAAGGAGAGAAAAAAATAACATTCCAGCAGATGTAGCAAAAGCCATCAGCTCTTTGGGGCAGTCTCATTCTCGCTCACACCCAAGCGCTGTTGCTGATCGAAGGTGCCCCAGGACTCCCTTGGCTGGCATCCATCTGCATTCATACAGCCAGGGCTACCTAAGCTGGTTCCTTCCAGTGAAAAAGATAGCTGGCCCTGTGTCCTCACCTCAGATGACACAGGCTAAGCACAAGAGGAGGTGGGCAGGGCATGCAGGCTTTGCATTCAGGAAGCACAGCAGTCTGGATGAGGTTGGCAGTTTGCAGGCTGCTGGTCTTCTAGGACTCTGCAAGACGCCTGGACACCTGGGATGCGTAACTCCACTGAAAGCCACAGATTTGACGCTCACCCACCTGGGCAGCTGTGTCAATGGATCTGCTCCTTTTGCTTCAGTGAAAAGACTCCAGGACTGTAAGTACACAAAGTGGCTGCTAAAGCCAGAGCTGCCACCGCCAGGCCCTGCACTTGGTGGGGACCACCATCTGATTCATGAGCGGAGAATCCTACTAGATGGCTGAAGGGACACAAGAGAAGGGGGAAACCAGGCTCAGGGGCCGATCAGAGAGCAGCCAGTTTCCCAGGCCCATGTCTGGGAATTTTCTTGTTCCAAATATGAAGAAAATAAAAATAGGTAGGCAGGAAGGCCAAACTATGTTTGCAAAAGCCCAAGTCTGCTTTCAAAACGCCTGCTCCCACCATTTTCAGGCTAAGAATAATGGCAGAATTCAGGAATCCTGGCGCATTCCCAGGGTGTAAGCACACTTGGGTCCAGAGCTGCTGTGCCCACACCAAAGCCACCGGAGGGAGTCACAAGTGCCAGAACCCTCTGGAGGAACGAATGAGCCGCTAGTTAAGAAATGCAGCTGCTGACAAGCAAGAATTGCCCTATAAAACATTTCAAGGTGTCGGCAACAGACACACACTCCACAGCCACTCAGCAAATAGGGCAGAGCTGCCCACAAGCTGCTGGGCTCCGACAGCTGCTTGGACCCAAGGCAGGCAGCCCCCACGCAGCTGGGCCTCGGGACAGGACCTCCAGCAAACACAACACAAACCAAGTGAGCACAAAGTGTGTCCAGTGTATCACTTCAGCTAAGCCCCCCTGTGCATCTGGGATTCCCTCAGACACCTTCTTATGGACTGAGCCCCAGTGTCTTCTAAATTCATCCATGGCAGTCCTCCCAGCATTTCAGAGTGTGACTGCATGAGGAGACAGGGTCTCATAAAAAGGAATGGAGTGGAAATGAGGTCATTAAGGAGGCGCTCACCCAGTGTCCTTGTAAGAAGGGAGATTAGAGCACAGACGCACACAAGGAAGGAAAGACCACGTGAGGACACTCAAAGGAGACAGCCGTCTGTGAGCCCAGGGAAGAGGCCTCTTCCAACACCACATTGTAGTCAAGCACTCTGGACTCTGGAAACAGCAACAGGCATTTCTGTTACTTAAGTCATGGGTAGTGTTAGGGACACTTGGTTGTGTCCCCTCCAGGAGACAAATATCCTCCTGTTCTGCCATCCTGTGTGTTTAGTAAGGGTGCATTGAGGTGCCCACACAAGAGAGGCAAGCAGTGCAAACGGGAGCATCACACACCCAAGCACAACACCCAGCAGCAGATGGAGCTGTGCAGCATTAGATGCAGGCTAATGTATTCCTAGTTCCTGTAATCCCAGCTCTGGGAAATGGAGGTAACTATACTATTACCCCACTTTGCAGAAGAAGACAAGATAAGTAATGGTTATTTTCATAAAGCTATATTTCTAATAAAGTGCAGAAATAAAATTAAAATCTAGTTTTTTCTGATGCTGTGGATTCTATTTCTCCCTCTAGATAAAGCCAATGGTATGAGCTCTGAGAAGCAATTGCCCTGCCCACACGATTAGACATCTAATAGTGAACACAGCAGAAAGGCCCAGCCTTGGGCATCTGGGCCCAGCCAGAAGATAAGGGTGCATACAGGCATACATGCATCTGCTCCCATACAACACAATGAGTCTACAGCCTGCCACCCTACACCCTGCACCATTATGTATGCTCACCTGGGCAGTGGTGATCTGAGATGCCGAAAGGAAGATGTGAATTGGAGGAGCCCTTCCCCCAAATGGTTCTAGTCTCTGGCTCGAGTAGATGTCCCCAGTGAGAATCCTCATGGAAAGAAGTTGGGTTGGTACAAAGATGCATGTAGCCTCAAACATCTACAGCTCTTCAATGACCTAGAGTTTCAACTACACACAGTGCTTCTAGAACATTCCCCAGAGCCAAGGTCAAAGTATTCATACCAGACCTTCGATGACTTAAACCTCCTTTTGTACAAACAGTCATTTGGCCGGAAGAGTGGCTGAGAGTGCCCAGGGGTGGCCTTGCCAGGTTAAGATCAAGTCCCTCAGGGCTGGAACCAAAGTTTGCTTTGCTTATTCTCATTTTCTGAGGTCCAGGGAGGAAAGCAAAAAAAGGTGGGCTGGCAGTTTAGTACCATTTCATTGCATCTCAGCTGAGGTGGGACAAATAGTACTGACATCAAGATCCTGTCAAGAAGCTGGCGACAAAGGCTAGGCTGATTGCTCAGGGTGTACAGCTCTCTGGTCCCAGGTGGAGGCACTTAGCCCCATGTACGCCCAGCTCTGTCCTGAGAGACAATGCAAGGGAGGGAAGCAGGGAAAGAGGGAGGGGAGGGGAGGGGAGGAGAAGGGAGGGGAGGGAAGGGAAGGGAAGGGAAGGGAAGGGAAAGGAAGGGAAAGAGGGAGGGTGAGGTCCTGGGTGGTGGCAGGTAAGCTTAACTGTCAGTCAGCTGGGCTGCTTATCCCATTCTGACCTGGGCTGTGCCACTGGGAAATGTACTTAGCCCTTGATGCACGTGCCTTTGTTACTTGCCTCTGCACCTGAGGCCCTCATCCTTTCTAGTGTTTTATCCATGGAAAGAGCCCTGAATCTGGGTAGCATCTTTGTCAGAGGAGCTTTGCTGGAAGACTTAGCTGTAATTTCTGGAAAAAAAAACACTTTCTGACCTCATCGAGACTGGTTAGAGCTATTGTTTGTGCTCTTAAAGCCCCTAAGAGAATTCTCACTGTGCCGTGTGAAATGTATCTGATTGCTTCCTGCTGTGGGCCTGGGGAGCTCTGACCCTCAGAGGTACATGCAGTAAAAATGTGGTCTCCAGAGTGGTGGTGGAGCCTGTTAAAGGAGAAACCCTTCTGGTGGTGCTGCTGATGTCCTCTGCAGAAAAGGGACCTCTGGCCTCGCAGTGAGTCCACTCTCAAAAATGAATGGAAGAAAGGGGTCCGTCCACCTAAAGTGGTTCTCTGCTGTTTTGTCCAGGATGCTATGACATTCTTTAGAAAGTACCCAGCTTCCAGTATTGTGTTCCAGCAACAGAAAACGCAAACCTTTGTCCTTGCAGTCCTCCTAGAACATAAGCACTTGAGTGCAGGAGCTGTCTTTTGTGCCTCTGTATTCCTGAGGTCTGTCATGCTCTCAGCACTCGAGCCATAAATGAAAACAGGCAGAAGATCTCCCAAACCAAGCCAAATTCATATCCTCATGAAGTCCTGGTCTCTGGCACCTCAAGAAAGCCCTGAAGATCCCAGTCCCTGAGTCAAAGGATGCTCTAGTTAGAGAAGAGAGAACTGGGCAGCTTTGGAGTCTCCTACCTGTCAGAGATGGTGCAACCCTTAGCAGGCACCTAGTGAAAAGGAGCAGGCAGTAGACAGACAAGACGGAAGGCAGCAGGGAGGTACGTGGAGGAGGACACGAAAGCCACAGCTTCCAGTTTCTCCAGTAACCAAACACCTCGGGACCCTGACCACTATTCCCAGGGCACAAACTATCAAGTCAAGAGTGCTGCGAGCTGCCACAGCTGCTCAGCCAGCACTGCCATCCTGGAGATGGGGCTGTGGGGTGTGGAAACTTGTCAGTCTTCACTCTGAGGACTATGTGGCACTTTGAGCTCAGGTGTGGCTCTGGGAAGAGGCTTTGGTTTTATACCTGGTAGATGGGCAGGGCTTGGGGGAAAACACTCCAGGTGGGATTGGAAGGTAAGAAGATGTGTTTTCGGAGTTGAGTGGGCACAAGGGGTGTGGAGAGGCCTGAGGATGCTAGGGTGGGCACCAGGGAGGCCCTGCTGGGGCAATGTGCAAAGATCCAGCTCTGGAACTGTACTGAGCAGGGAGTGTGGTGAGCCAGTGCTCTTAACTGGAGGCCTGGGAAAGGCCTGAGGAAGCGCAGTCAACCGTCAGGAGCTGTGTCCCTAGCTCCATCCCATAAGCCAGCCACTAAGGAAGCTGTGGTGAAGTGTGAATCCAGCTGGCCTGATACCTAAGGATAGCTTGACTCTTGGCCACCACTGCCATAGGGCTAGCTCTGGAGAGAAAAGACCCTAGACAACAGTGTGGGCAGGCCATGCTCTTTAGCAGCTTTCCAGAGTGACCAAGCACCTCATCCAGGAGGCACCATCAGGGACCACCTACACATGGCTGTAAAGCTGATGGTGCCAACAATGTCAATGATAGAAGCTGCCCTCTGTCCAGATGAACAACACAGCCACAGAAGCACTGCCATACTTCTGGCGTGCCATTTGTAACTTCCAGTTACACTGGAGGTGAGAATGAATGACCCTGGCTCAGGTCCCACCCCTCCCACACTCCACTATACCTTCTTCCTCATCCAAGCCATCCCTGTCAGTGACGGGTGGTTCTCCAACCACACACACAACCAACCTCCTCAAAAGTCATGACACCTTCCAGTCCCCATTGCTTAGCTGCACCTCCAAGACTGCACCTCTCCAGACCTATTTCTCCGGCATGGCCCTGATCCGTCTCCGTACCTGCACTCTCTATGCCCTTGGATGAACCAGTGCCTGGACCAAAGCACAACCATATGGACCACTGATCCCAGTCATTCTACAGGACTTAGCAGCAGCTTCCCACACTAACACCTCCTCCCCCAGCCACCCAGGGCTTATGGATCTACACACCTAGCTGTGCCTTTCTCCTCTCTCACAGCCAGAGCTCTTGGGCATCTTGGCCTAGGAGGAAGTCTTCCACCTTCCCAACAAAACTGTAGACAACATGAAGACAAAATCAAGTTTGTCCCATACCCAAAAAATGACTTGAGTTGCACCTTGATACAGTAGTCAATAGTGGGCAAGATCCCAGTTTATACTCTCTTGGAGAGAATCGTATCCCACCCCACGCCCTAGAGTAAGCCTGCTATGCCACGGTGGTCTTGGCTAAGCACAGCCCCTGAAAGCGCAATGCCACAAAGAGAACTCTGCCAGGGACAGCCTGGTCTAGCCAGCTGTTGTGGTTTGTGTCTAGTTGTCCCCCTAAAGCCTCATGCAATCATGGGGTGGGTACTGCTAGAGTTTGAGATTGACTCATGATCCACTGGGATTATATGTCTTAGTACTGCTGGGATTATGGATCTTAGTACTGTTGAGATTATGGATGTGGTCTGAGGTGGATATCCTGAGGTAAAGAGCCTGAATATAATATAAGAGAGACAGACTCCCTCTTTGTTGCTCTCTGTTGCCCTGGTTGGCTGGTTGGTTGCCTCTGTTGCCATGAACTGGATGCTCTTTGTCCTGTTCCACTCAGCCTTGGGCCAGCCAAATACAGACTGAAACTTCCAGGAACTGTGAGCTGAATAAGCCTTCCTTTTCTTCATTTTGGGTGTCGGGTATTTGTCCCAGTAAGGAGAGAAGAGTAACTATGACATCAGCACACACAATCTACATAACTTGGGGGCGCCCAATGCTAAAAGGAATGTAGGTCCCTTGTTTCAAAGGCTGAAAGCAATGCCACTAAAAATGTCCAACTACAGAATGGTTTTCACTTTTTTCTATAGTCTCTCATCACTCAGTGCGTGTGTGTGCGTGTGCATGTGCATGTGTGTGCGTGTGTGTGTGTGTGTGTGTGTGTGTGTGTGTGTGTGTTGTTATGGTGTTTTATTTGTTTTGTTTTGTTGTACTGGGGTTCGAACTCAGGACCTTGCACTTGCCGGGTGAGCACTGTGAAGCACTGGGGAACTGACCTAGTTCCCCAGCCCATGGTGATTTTTTTAATAAGCTATTTTTTAAAATAGTTTTAGATCTATGGAAAAATACAGGATCATAAAAATTAATAAATATAAAAATACCTTCCAAAGAGTGCAGGGCAGCAATGCAGACACTGCTGTGTGTGTGCTCTGGAAATGATGAAGGCAACAGCAAGCTTCTCACTGTTAAAGAAGAAGCCTGCAGAGAAACAAGAAGAGAAGTGAGAACGGGCCACGTCATGGAGGTGTTAGTATAAACCATCACTGCAAACTGACAAGTGTATAGAGCTCCCACCTCTTCCTCACCCAGGCTTCCCATTACAAGCATCTCTCCTTCCTTTGGTACCCTTGTTAAAACCACAATGATCTATCACTCTTAACTGAAGTTCACACTTTGTTAAGATGTCTTTGTTCTCCTAACCTAATGACTTTTTATGTCCCAAGAAAGTATATGGACACAATCATGTCTCCTTCTGCTCTTGTGGCTGTGACTATTTCCCCAGGTTTCCTTGTGTTAAGGACTGTGCCAAGTTTGCAGAGCACTGGTCACATCTTTGGTAAAATAGATGGTTGGATCTTGTTCTCATGATTAGAGTGCCAGTTATGGAGAACATGGGGCGGGGGGGGGGGACCATTTTCATCGTATTGCATCAAGGTGCATACTATCAAGATGACCTGTCCATGGTGCCATCACAGGAGGCCTCCCCGCTAAGAAATCACTCTGCTCCCTCCCCTTCCACACCTTGTGTTCCAAAGGAATTGCTGCACACCCCACACCTGTGGACAATGGACTTCTGCCCCACTCCCTGGAGAACAGAGCATCTACACAAATTATTTGGGATTCTTTTGCACAGGAGATGTGTCCATTCAGTCTCGAGGACCTTTATTTTATGCTGTGGGTTCTAATTCATTACCTCTCTGGCTTTTTGTTCACACTCTTCCAGCTTTGGCAGCTGAGCCCACCTTCAGCTCACTGCAGCACCCTGTGGCATGACCCACCATGGGCCGATAAGTCACTTCACACGCACCCTTGTTTTCTGGCACCTTAAGGTGCTCTAGAAATAAATGTGCACACCTGCTTCTTACCTCAGTCTCAGAACCAGCCTTCCCCTCAGGAATAGTATCGCAATGAATTCTAGGTGTGCTCATCACCACTGAGGTATTTTTTTTTTTTTAGGCCTAAATTTGTAAATATTTATTCTCTTAAACTGAAAAAGGCTTGCATCAGTACACATTGTACAGCCTTGCATATTACACAGAAATTGAAAAGAAGGTTCTTTGTTCATAAGTGCAATGAATCTTTGATGTCCAGGAATCTGCAAACAATGGAAACAATTCTAAACCACTTAAGAAGTCTCCAGCACTCATCAAATATTATTTCCTTAGGTGACAAAAAAAAAAAAAATCCATGAGGAGGGAAATTGAAAGTGGCAATTAGTTATTGGAGGGACATTAAAAAAAAAAAAAAAGTGAGCACGTTTACCTGACTTGGATGATTCCTATTCCCCTTTGAATTTAAGTGGTTTGATTAAGAGCATTAAGAACATCATTTACTTTACACTTAACATTCATACTATCTAAATGAATAAGGAAAGGACCTTACAGGGGAGTTCTGTATTTTCTAGAAAATGTTTCTATGTTTAGAGATTCAGGGGAAGAGTCATCTTCTATTTGTAGGCTTTTAGTGTCCTCAGCCCCACTGAGGTATTCTTGTTTGTAGCTTTTCTCAGCTCACAGCATAGGTAAACACATGTGCAGATACTGAGCTGTGTGTCACCAAAGATTTCTCAGTGTATCCACCTGTATCTCTAGGGTACTAAACTGAGTGTATAGTGATGTCTCCCACTCACTTATTCTGATGTAGACCATGCTCCCCTCTCTTCTTCTTTCTCTGGAGGCTTCTACTCTAACAGTAAGAAACCTGCCATTGGACTCACTGAGTTCCAGGGTACACACAAAGTAGTATCCACAAGACCGCACCTTTGGGATTTTCTTATGTTATTTTTAGTGTTTATGTAGGACTAAGGATACTTGCACGACAAGTTCAGGCCTCCCCAGACTCCTGAGGCCTGGCCAGTGACCCACAGTGCATGTAGCTCTCAGCTGCCAGGCCTCTCACTCCATGTCCACACTGAGGAGCCGTTTCCCTTCCATGAGCCTCCCAGCCCACAACACAGAGTCTCTCATGCTTCCAGGGATTCTGCGTCTTTTGCACAGAACACAGCAGTGTGGAAAGAGCTGAGAAGCTCCTGAGATGCATCATGACTACAAGCATAAGCTATGCTACCTGCTGGACTTGACTTGCAAAACACAGACGAAGACATAAACTCATTAGGAATTCCAAGTTGGTGAGTGTAGGTCCCACTTGAGTGTGGAGTCATGAATGACTATGGGAGCTCACGTTTGCAAAGCCAACCCTGCCTGGTGCTCATGGACATTAGAGGGACCTTGCAGCCCCATCTGCCCGTGACTAGCCAAAGCCCAATCATTTCCAGCTTGTTCTGGGCCACGTTCTGGTCTTCACCCAAGGCCACGTCTCCTGACAGTAACTCAGCATCTACGATTCATTCTATTTGGGCATATATGTTCATAAATATCCAAAGAAAATGACCAGAAGCATATGTGCCATTTTGGAACCTGGTTTGACTGCTGCCACCATTCTGGCACTTGGATCTCTGCGGCTTTCTTCTCAAGGCAAAACCTCTCTCCTTTGCAACTCTGAGGCTGCAAAGGGTGGAGAGCTGCCACCTCTTATGATGCCCTCAGGCCATCCTTTTGATTCTTTGGTTCCTTCCCAACAATGGAGATCCTTTGAGCTCTATCTTTGCAGTCCACAGCTCTCTTGGTGCTTCCTTCATGGCCAAACTCACAATATTTTAAATCACCCTACTTGGGTCTTTGCTCTTGATTTTCAACATAAATCTGGCTAAACGTCACCAATAACAACCACGCCACCGCCTCAACAGTTTACTGCTTTGAAGTACCTCTTGAAAGATTAATCAGTCTGCCATGCTTAATCTCAGTCTTAGGCAAAGTCTCTGGGCATGAGCAAAATTCCAACAGACTTTCAGCCAATACATAGCACAAATCATCTGGAGTCCAGTGACCAATGCTGTCTCTTTTCCCAGCAGAAACCTCCTCAGTCTGGTCTTTACAGGCAGGCTTTCTATCAGTCTTCTGGTCTGAGTTCTGACCAGAATCTCCCCTACAGAACAGCTGAAGCTTCTCCAGCTCTTCACAAGTAGAGGACCTCTCCAAACCTTTCCAATCTCTGTTCTTAAGCATCCTTTACACCCAGGCTTCAAGCCAGTCTTCCGGTCTGAGCTCTGACCAGAATCTCCCCTACAGAACAGCCAAAACTTTTCCAGTGCCTCTCTTGTAGGTGACATCTCTGAACCTTTCCTATCTCTTCCTGTAAGCTATTCCCAAACGCTTGTCATCCACATGGTCAAGTTAGTCACAGCAATGACCCCACTTATCTGGTACCAAATTCTGTCTTACTCTTCTCTCATTGCTGGGACAAATACTCGACACCCAAAATGAAGGAAGGAAAGATGTATTTAGCTCACAGTTACTGGAGGTTTCAATCCATATTCATCTGGCTCCAAGTCAGAGAGGCACATGGCAGAGAGCAGCAGTTCATGGCAGCAGAACAGCAACAACAGTGACAGAGGCAAGTAACCAACCAGGGGAGCAGAGAGCAACAGCCTAACCTGGCTTTTGAGTGTGTTTGGAGGTGGTGCAGGGAGGTGAGGCCCAGGGACATCTTCATGTGTGAGCTCACAGGTAGTGCTCTGTTAGACCACTTTTGTAGAAGCTGTCTGTCTCTCTTTATATTACTTTCAGGCTCTCCACCTCAGCCTTAGGCTACACCCATAATCCCAAAGTACTTAGACCCATAATTCCATCAGTACTAAAACACATAATCCCAGGGATCATGAATCAAGTTTCAGACTCTAGAAGTCTCCTCCCCATGATTGCATGAGCCTTTGGGGGGGACAACTAGACATAACCATAACAATATGAGACTGAAAGAAGCTTTCATAAACTTGAAAACATCAGTCTTAACATTCTTGATCTTGGAGTTTTCTCATACTGGGTGACCAAGGTCCCAGGACTCTGTGTAGCAGGACTTCTATGCATGATTAGAGGGAGACACTGTAAGAAGCCCTTCCTCTGGTATCTATGTGGTCCTCTCCTGCCTCCTGGCTCACTCACCCTCAGATTAGAGCCAGAGGCAGCGTACTCAGACTGGGTGCTCTACACTGGGATCTAACAACGCAAACCCCAGGCTCTGTGGCCTTCCAATTCACGTTGCTTATGAGGCTCAGCTTGACCTCAGTCCACAGAACAGATGCCAGAGGTCCTCCCTCATGGGGCTGCCGTGGGCACCAATCCTGGCACTGCCTACAGAGGTGGAAGTGCTCAGGAAGTAGATGTGACAGTGCTGCCAACTGCTTAATTCTCTGAGACCCGGCCTTGGATTCCAAGGAAACCCCATTGCAGAATGGCTCTTTCTCTCAGTCACAGGCATCAGCTTGGGAAAGCTATAGCCTCTGTGCCAGGAGAGATTCTCAGGAGAAAAGTACTTTTGCTGCACCACTATTCAGCAAAGGTTATTTCGAAAAAGCTCATAAACAAACTGTTCAAGGACATGTAATTGAAGCCACTAAGGGTTGTGGCTTCCTCTGCCTAAGGTCAGGTACACGGATACTGACTTCCCAGCAGCCCTCAGTGCATCACTACAGCAGATATCTAGCTTCTACAAAAGTGGTCTAACAGAGCACTACCTGTGAGCTCACACATGAAGATGTCCCTGGGCCTCACCTCCCTGCACCACCTCCAAACACACTCAAAAGCCAGGTTCTGGGAGCATCTGTGCCCTAGCCATGAAACAGCTATAGGTCAGGACTGTGTACCTGCCCACCCTTCAAGATATGGAACAGAGGGTGGGCCTTCCCCATCATGCACCTGTGGACCACTTCCCACAGAGCAGAGTAAGGACTCCCCACTGAGCCCTTCTGCCCAAGTGCCTAGAGCTCTCTGATCTGGAAATGTGCCAGCCGGCAGGGCTGACCAGCAAATGATCTGCTGTCTTAGCTCATGGGTACATCTTCAGCCCAGTCAAGCTCACAGGAGTCTAATTTTTCAGTCAAACATGTTATCTGGAAGTGTCTTGCTAATTTTCATTCTTAAGTGCCTTTACTGTCTCATCATCATTATTATTTTCCTTTTGTGAGACAGGATCTTGTTATCTAGTTCAGACTGATGGGGAACTCCTGGTGATCCTCCTGCCTCGGCCTCACTCTGGTTGGGATCACAGATGTGTGTCACCACAGCTGGGAATACACAAACTGCAAATCTTAGCTCCTTTCACTGTGACATTTCCAAGCACACATATATCATGCTTCATTCGCATCTACCCCTTGCCTGATGGGTGTCCTTACCTGGGTGGATTGAGGTTTGGGGTCCCAGGCACTGCCAGGTCAGCCTCATTTCACCTTGCTGAGCTCCAAGGCTCCAAGGTCAGAGGTTTCAGTGTCTATAGCCAGCAGATACTGAGTTTGGGCAAGGCGATACGTATATGGTTGCCAGAGGCTACAGAGAGCTCTTACCATGTAGTGCCTTGAATCCTTACCATCCATCAATAAAACCACTTTGACTGTGCCCATTTTGTAGATGATGGAACTGAGGCAGAGGAGTAGTTAATTAAGAAGCTTCTCTCATGTCACAGAGAATGTCAGTTGGTGCTCTGGAATGCTTATGCTGACACAAATTGGAAGTAGGAGAGATTATGAAGCTACCCAGGGGAGAAAGCAAGCAGGAAGGATGGGGCTCGGACTACAGCATGGGTCCTCTTCCATCTGCACAAGGAGGCAGAGTGAGGAAGATGCAGCACAAAGGTTCATACCTTGGCAACCTGAGGAAGTCCCCACAGTTCAACAAGCACCACCAATGGGAAAGTGGCCTGCCCAGAGGCACCGGGGAGAGGGGACCAGTGGACTTCCGCACTCAGCCATTTGCTAGCAGAAGCCTGGGCAAGAGTGGCACTGGCCTTTACCACAAAAGACCCCAAAGATGCTGTGGCCTGAAGCCAGCCCCTGCCTACTCTTGTTCTTCCATGCCCTGCGTAGGTCTGAGCTCATAGGCTGCACCTAGAAACTGTGGCCCAACTGGCCTTCTGCTCACTCCAGGACCTGGCCTCTTGTCCCTTAGACTCAGCAGCCAGTCCAGTCTGCAGATGTTTGATCCTTGGGTGAGCAGCCTCTGCAAAGCTTCCCATCAGATAGCATGCTCCACAGGCCCATGCTGTGCTACTGGCCCATGGGGGATAGGAGAAGGTCTGGTCCTGCCCGCAGGAGGTCCCATGTTGATGACAGGCCCAAAACTGACAAAAATAGGTGTGAAGATGAATGAAGCACAGTGCCTGTCTTCAGAGAGGCTGCATGGGAGAGGGAGCCAGCCTTAGACACTCAGAAAGCAGGAGAGCCAAGAGAAAGGAAGGCAGTGAGAGCAGGGCCCTGGTACTGCCCTCGCAGCAGCAGATAGCTTCCTGGAGGAAGGAACACCTTAGTGGACACCCAGGAGCAGAGGGGGAGCAAGCAGCTGTGGCTGGCAGGAACACGCCAACATCTGCCCTTTCATGTGCAGGACTGGGGCACAGGGTACATTCTGATGCAATGAAAGAGATACTGAGAACAGGGCAATTAGGAAGGCTTGAGGCCCTGGGGAACTTGGAAGGATGTCAGCAAAACGGTCTCCGGCTATGAGGAATGACAGAATCCTCAGAATTCATAGGGCTACGACTCCTGGAGCCAGACCTCTGCACCACCAGAAGGTGGCATGGGAAACTGACTCCTACACCTGACCCTCAGAAGGAAAATTTCTGAGGTATGTGGGTCTTCCTAGCACAACTGTTAATACCACTGTACCTAAAATGTCCCAATAACTCTTTCTTCCATGTCTAACATTCAACCACAAATTTAACACCCATTTGACTTCTTTACTCTTTTTTAAGCTATTTCTTTCTATAAGATACTATTGCTTATACTCAAAGCCACTTGCCTCCATCCATATCTTCTATTACTATTCCTTCCTTCTTTTTTCCTTCTTTCTTTATATGATACATGCAACTCATACTCATAGTGACCCTCCTATCTCACCTTCCCCAGTGCTGGGATTACAGGTGTGCACCACCACACCCGGTTTTGAGACCAGCAAGGTGAGTCTCAGGTTTCAGAGCTGGCAAGGCACGTGGGCCTGGGGATCGAACTCATGTTCTTGTGCTTGCCAGGCAGGCACTTAGACTACCAAACTATCTCCCCAGCCTTGACTTCATTACTCTTATGGCTCCCTCCTCTGAACCTCCCTCACATTTATCATTATGTAAAACACCACCCCAAGCTCTGAGCTATAAAATAATTGTGTCATTATTACTGCTATTATTATTGTCATCTAGTTATGGAAGATAACTGGACTCAGCTAGGCTGTGTTTGAGGAGAATATGTCAGGCAGCTCCGGGTCAGACCAACCAGGAGATCAAAGGTTTCCACTCACACATCTGAGATTGAGCCTGTGGTCAAAACATTTGCATATGGCCTCTTTCCTATGGCCTGGGCTCCCAATAGCAAGTGGCCAGAAGAGGGAGACCCAGCCCTAAGTTGCAGCACCCTTGGGGCCTGCCCTCAGTTCCTCTCATCACTTTATAGGTTCATGATGAGAGGATAGAGATTCCTCTTAACAGTAGGCTAGCAAGGTCATATTGCAGAAAGAATATGTAAGTTTGTTAATACTATTATCACAACAGTCAAAAAAGACCCCACCACAGACACAACACTTCTGGTCATCAGCACTGCCACAACTCATATCCCTTCACCCTCTACAATGCTTTCCATGTTCTTCTTCCAGTCTTTAGGTCTGACCTCAATAGGACACCAGCTGGACATGAGGATTGTGTTGTCTAATGAGATCCAGATGTACAGAGGCTCCTCAGGGAAGATTTCCCTTCCACTGTGCCCCTGTATAAAAACCTATGAGCAAGAGAATACTTGTGTCCCCCTGTACAGCCAACTTACCATGGCAGGACAGGCACTAGATGCCTTCCATCCACACTCTTGTTTAAAAGACATGTGAGGAACTGCAGCAATGCAGTTGTACCAATTTCTCAGCAGTTTCCCCCCTACATATGCAGTTGATTTGAAAAATGTAAAAGAGTTTATTTTTATAAATTTTTACTTTTTCATTCTATCCCAAAGCTAAGTCCTGGGGTTTGACAAAGGGAAAGAAAAAAGGGTCTTCAACGTGGGGAAGACAGAAGATAGAGGCTCCCACAGGAGTCTGCACAGTCATGGGGTTCCATCAGTTGGGTGTCTCCCAGGGTCAATTTAATGGCTGCTGAGATTGGTCTGGTGATGTGGGTCAAACCACAGAGCAAGGGGCTTTTGTCTTATATGTGAATGCTGGGACACAGAAGGCCCTGTGGATTCAGAGATTGTGACAAGAAGAGCATGAGTTGAGTCTCTCGGCAGCCACTGGTTGATCCAGCCCTAGGATAGAGCTGTCTGCAGAATAGTGCTAGCAGCAGGGAGCAGAGTGAGGACTCCAGTGAGCACAGCTGAGATGATGTCATCCTAGCCAGGCCTCTTCCCTAGGATTCAATCCAATAATAAATCCCCTCCTCTGCTTAAGATATCTTGGGATGGATTTTTATCACTTGCATCTAAAAGCATCTTAATATAATCCCATTTTTCTCTCTAAGCTCTTTGCTGTCAACTGGATCTGACCTTCACTTCCTTGCCTGGGCCCTCACTTCCTTTCAAGAACAAAGATCCCCCCTGAAGTATTTAATCCATCCTCTTGTCCTGGGAGTTCCCACATAGGAGAGAAAGTTGCTCTCTCCTTCCTGTCCTGTCCAGTCCTTCCAAACTCTGGCAATGATCAGAAAGTCACAGTGGCTCACACAGCAGCTGTCTCTGCTCAAACTCAACCCAGGACCCCCGCCAACCACAGTGAATGGTCTCCCTGTGCTGCATGCACTACACTATGCACACTACACAGAGAAGCAACAGCAGTGGTGCCACGGGATGGCCACACCTCAGTGTAGACCTCCTCAGCCATGGCCCCAACCGTGACCTGACACTCCCCCAGGGCCCTGCCCATCAGCTCCTCTTTTAGATGAAACCTGCTGCCACCATTCTATCTATCAATAAGAACTAGTTCTTTAGTCACTATAGAGTCCCTCCTGATTATATAGATTAGGTCATACTTGGTTAGCAGGGTCTCCATTTCTAAGATAACTGGGACTGTGTTGAATCACAATTGGCAATACTGAGCACCAGCCCATGTTCAAGCTTAGTTGTCTTATATGTATTCTGGACCTCCTATGTATAACCCAGGGCTTCAGATAGCAGGGCACTGTGGAGGGAAGACTATAGACTCACTCAGGTAAAGGGAAGATGGAAGGTCAAAGGGGCCAATCAGCAGTAAAATCTGAGTCTGTAAGTGGCTGTAACCTACAAGCAACCAACTTGCAAGAGACATGCAACTGATACCCACTAAGCCTGCGTCGCTCCCATTCTGCACTTTTATTTCATAGCACTCTACCTATGAGTTGTGACCCACACGTGGAGGATGGTAATTTCTAACCTTTGTCCAGCCCCTGAATACATGGCATTCACTGCAATGGTCACTCCAATGGGCTACCTGCTACAGAACACTTAGGATGCACAACAGCCATACCACCCTACCAGTGGGCACCTGCAACTATATCCCTTTCCACAGCACCTAGCGGAAGCCAAATATGATTGGTGTCACCACTGGCCCAGCCAGCCAACAGCCCTGGCCTATATCTGGGCCAAGGCCTTTTCATGCTCATTCAAGCATGGTGTCCCTGCCGAGTGGCCTCTGAACCATCATTCTCCCAGTTGTGGGTATCTAGCCTCATGCCTGAAGTTGAACAATGGATGTTCATAGAGGTGAAACTGGTTTTCACTTGGCACCCAGTAGACTCATCTATGTCCTTGGAATAGATTCTTTGAGTGAGCAAGTATTATACACATAATAGATACGCTTCTAATAATGAAGGGAACAAAGATGCTTGTCCTAGGGGAGTTTATACCCTATGAAAGAGAAAAAAAATCTTAAGAAAACTAGGAATAGGAAAGAGGTAGTATAAATCCTGTGGTGTTATAAAGTCACAAGTGCTATGGAAAAAAGACAAAAGTGCAGGGTGAAAGGCACTCTGAAAGGCCAATATACTGAAGGCAAGGGAAGCTCACTAATCCAACTGGGCCCTTGGCTGGGCCTCCCTGGTTAGGGGAAGCTCCAGAAAACAGTACGAGAAAGTAAGGGAGTGGACTAAGTATACTGGGAGGGCCGTGTTCCTGGCAAGGAGCAGTCACAACAAAGGCCCTGGGGTAGAGCATGCTTGGCACCTCTGCAGTGGAGCCCAGAGTCCCTGTGACAATAACAGAGTAGGCAAGAGTAAGCCAGTGAGCAGAAACCTGGACAGAAGCCATCTGTTCCTACCAGAAGCAACTGCCACCTGAGGCCAAGAGGGAGTGTCCTCCAGGAAGTGAGCTGAACACAAGCCCTTTGTTCCAGGCCCCAGGTATTTCCACAGCAGAGTCTTTCTCATCCTAGTACCTCTCCTCCCACTTCAGTCCCCACCACCAGCCAGCAGACCCAGGACCCAGCCACCACTGAGCAGCAGGGAAGATCCCAGAGGCTGTGTACTCCTTCTGGGCCCCTGTGGAAACCCCTGTGCTTCAATCCTGAGCCTGCCTGTGCCACCTTGGCAAGAAGACTAATTGTGAAGAATGGAATTCATTCCAGGCTCAGAGAAACCTCAGAGTATAGATCCAAGCTCCTGGGATCTCCCATTCAAAAACTGGCACTCTTGACATAGGGGCGAGCCAGGCCCAGAACCTGGAGTTCTTGCCTCCTGCAGAGAAGGGCTTGGAGGCCATCTGGCCAGGCTTCCCAAGTCAGTCACATAGCAGACAACCAATACCCAATGCCAGGACACAGGGCCTCAGGAGACATCTGAGCAAACCCTCCTCACTGCTCAGGTGCAGCTTAATCAAGCCTTTCCTAAGAGAAAGCGCTCAAGCCTAGCCAAGAGCTGCCTGGGTCCACTCTACCACCAGGCCTTCCCCACTCCTTGAGCTCAACATGCTGGAGCTAAATCGCTCTATTTATTGCCATCCAAATGTTTTGTTTGCTGAGGTCCAGTGGTGGCTGAACTAGACCAGAAGTGACAAGTGACCACATTCACTTGGCAAACACCAGGCTTCCTGCCATCTTTCAACACCCAGATTCCTTCTTTCTCACACTCTCTCACACACAGTCATTTTCTGTGCCATGGGTAACACAGAGCCCTGGAACTCCCAAGGAAGGGGCCCAGGGAAAGATATTTAGACTAGTCACTAGAAGACGCACAGTTCCTGGTTCCCGCTGGGCCTCAGACCCCATTCTTATAAAATGGCAGGGTTTGAAAGTAATCATGGCATGGGCTGCCACAATCATGAGATTCTCCTTCTTGACAGCTTTTAGCACATGAACTTTGGGGAACACATGTAAATCACAGTCTCTAACAAAGTCAAACAATCAGCCCTGATTTTTAAAATGAAGAAAACTGACATATAAGAACCTTATCTCAATTTAATAAGAACCACTTATGACAAACCTACTGCCAACATATTAAATCAATCTCTGCTTTGAGAGCAAGGTATGACTTCAAAAACAAAAAGTGAAGAGATTTAGTGGCCAGGATCAGAGCTGCTGCTAAGGTTCAGAAGGAAGAAACAAGAGGTGCCTAGAAGGGAAGGAACTTCACAGGCTTTCCTCCAAGAGGGTTTCCACTGGATGTGAGACTAACATAGAAGACTGAAATTAGGGCTAGAAATACTGCCATGGGGGCCTCCCACATCAAAGAATGACACAATAAAATGGAACAAGGGAATAAGACTTCACAGCTCCGAGGATGCATCCCTTTCCCCTGAAGATCTGGCACCCCATTCACTGGGTGGGAGTCAGTGGAGAGGGGCTCATGGAACTCCTGCCATCAGGAGCACCTAAAGAGAGGAAAACATCAAAGTATTGCAGTCCATGGAAGGAAGTGAAGGGAGAGCAGCTGCTGCAGACTGACACTAGTGTGAACCACACCTTCCTCACTCTGGACTGAAGCGCCAGAGGGCACTGGCTTCAGCTGGAAGGGTGAAGAGCCTGGCTTCGCGCACATCTCAGGTGTAGACCTTTGTCTCAGCCTGCTATATGCTGCTGTAATAGAATCCCCCATGATGGGGAATTTGTAAAAAAAAAGATATGTTTCCTTTGGGTATGAGTATGGAGGTACAGGGACTTGAATCTGACAATGGTCTTCCTGCTGCATCAGCTAATGGCAAAAATTCCAGATCCGTGGAAGCTGGAAAGTCCAATGTCAAGGTACACTTGTGGTGAAGGCCCTTTTACTGCATCACAGGTGGCAGAAAAGGGTGAGAGAACAGGAACCCAAATTTATTCTCTTATAAGGTCCCTATACAAAGATACTGAACACAACTACAGGACAGTGCTGCACTGTCCATAAGGACAGCGCCTTCATGACATTGTCACTGCTAAAGATCCTCCTCCTACATGGTTTTTAACACATGAACTTTGGGGAGTACACGTCTGTCATGGCCTCTGACAAAATCAAATATTCAGCCATGATTTTTAAAATGAAGAAAATGGATATATAAGAACCTTATCTCAGCCGGGCGTGGTGGCGCATGCCTGTAATCCCAGCACTCGGGAGGCTGAGGCAGGAGGATCGATGTGAGTTCGAGACCAGCCTGGGCTACAAAAGTGAGCTTAAGGCCAGCCTGAACTGCATAGTGAAACCCTGTCTCAAAAAGCAAAAAAAAAAAAAAAAAAGAACCTTATCTCAATTTGATATAAACCATTTATGACAAACCTACTGCCACATTAAATGAGGAATAAAAATGTGTGTTTTTTCACACTCTATAAGGATTTATTAGAATATACATACACAACTGAAGGAAAATATCAGTTCAATGCTATGTCTAAGATGTTTGTTATTCAGAAAGTGATGTTAAGCTCCAGTGCCTATGGTATAAGGAATAATATCATTAAGCTTCTCTTCTGGAGAGTTAACAACTTAAGTGTGCAAACCAAAAAATTGGAAAATAAGAAGGGCTACAAGGATAGCCAATATTTTGGCCCTAGCCCTTCAAGGTCAGTGAGGATTCAGGACATAAGAGAACCTGCACAGCAACATTCTGTAACTCAGTGGTATCCCAAATTTTCTGTTCAAGGAGATTATGGGGCCACATAGGAAAGAGATCAGTGATGTATAGTGTGCCTAAAGACATTCTCTCAGGCTTTCACAGAGAGCATATTGGTCAAGCAATGGCCCTGACTCATCCAGACAGCTGACACGGACAAAAGATCCACAAAATGCTCTACATGGTTTCAGGGTAAATCCTGAGGAGATTTGACTAACCTTATCTGATACAAAAGTTACATTTTTTGTTATATAGGTCTTGCTTTAACTTAGACTTAACCACCCAGCAGAAAAATTTAACCATGAGGCATAAAAAGTAAAACCAGATTAGTATGCTGAGCTGTAAAAGGCTCAAGTCAACAGCTTCTGACATTACCAGTTCTGCTGATAACCCACTACTATTATGAACTATTGGACTATATATGTATTTACTTTCTCTTAGTGCAGTGACAATAAAGATTTGTACTAAGAGTGTTTAAAAAAGATATGTCTGAAGCTTGTACTCTGAACAACCACTATGAAGACAACAATATGCAATGTATTAATTGTAACTGTCCTACTGACCTGTTTTGAAACTATCACATTGTTATTTCTTTCTCATTAAAATTAACAAAATTTAAAAATAAATGAATAAATGAGTGCGTTAATTAGGGTTTTACTTAGAGGAACAGATATAATATGAGGAACAGATATTATCACTAGATATACAACATATAAGGAATTACAAGATTGGCCTACAGCAGTGAGCTGCAGAGTCAGATGAGGAAGCATGCAGAGGGCATCTGTACACCCCAGACTGAAGCATTCATTCCCAAGGGCTGAAGCTCACTGCAGTGTCCCGTGCAAGTCTCTATTCATCACCAAGTGGGTCTGTGATGGAAGACTGAAGAGTCTGTGACAGAAGCTGAAGGATTCAGGCTGGAGGCTGAGGAATGTGCACTGCAAGCCAGGCAATGAAGTCTGAGCCAAAAGTGAAGACTAAAGCTCCTCCAAGAAAGTGGAAGTCCCATCCCTTCCTCAGCCCCTTCATATGGTCTGTTTGTACTGAGTCACTCTGGGGTAGGCCCATTGCATCCTAGGGAACCAAGCAGGGAACTCAGTTGACATAATGTGTCAACCACTAAAATGAGAAAAAACTGAAAGCTTTCCTTTCAAAATCAGGAATAAGACAAGGATATCAGGTATTAATATTTTTGTTCAAAATGGTCCTCAAAACATTACCCATTAGGCAAGAAAAAGAAATATAAGGAATATGAATAAGAGGCAAAGTCAAAATATCATCATTTACAGATGACATAATATTCTATTTATAAGACACAAAAAATTCCATCAAGAGACTCCTAGAATTAATAACTAAATCCAGTAAGAAGGTACAAAATAAACACAAAATATCAGTTGTGTTCTTAAACACTAAAAATGAACTCACTAAGAAAAAAATTAGGGGAAAAATACCATTCACAATACCACTAAGTGATTAACTATTTAGAAATTAACCTAAGCAAGGAAGGAAAGACCTCAACAATGAAAATTACAAACTCTGAAGAAAATAAATCAAAGAGGGCATCAGGAAATGGAAACATAATACATGTTTCTGGTTAGGCAGAACCAGTACAGTCAAAGTGGCTATACTTCCAAAACTGACACAATTTAACACAATCCCAATCAAAATACCAGCTGCATTCTTCACAGAGAAAAAAAATTATAAAATTCATATGGAATTCCTATGGGAAAGACTCAGAATACCACAAAGAATCCTGGATAACAAAAGTAAAGCAGGAAGCATTGTAATTTCAAGCTTGAAGTCACAATGATACTAAGCCACAATGATAAAAATAGCATGGTAGTGGCACAAAAACAATTGAACAGCATCAAGAAAGTAGAAACAACCACAGGCATATTCAGCTATTTGATCTTTGACGCAAAGTCAAAAATACACAGTGGATCCTTGACTTACAAAGTAACTTCATTCCCAAGGTATTGTTGCAACACAAGTTGTCAATGAAAGCTCAGGCTCTTCTACTTAGCCTCTCTTGTACACAGGCAGATCACAGTGTCCTCAGAAAAGCATTGGCCCAGGATTTCTCTATTAACCCCATATAGGAAAGCATGTTTCACAGTTCCTTCCAGAACTCTTTAAGGGTTAAATCTGTATCCAAGATAATCAAGAAGTACTAGCAGCCAGCACTGGGGTCATAACTCAAGACTTTGGTTGTAAGTTAAAACTAAAATTCCAACCATAGCCCACGTTTGTATGTCAGGCTGATCATAACTCAAGAGTACACTGTACACTGGAGGATATATAGTCTCTTTAATAAATGGTGCTGGGAAAATTGGATATACACATGCAGAAGATTGAATCTAAGACCCCTATCTCTTACCATGTACTAAACTAAAATCAAGATGGGCCAAAGATCTAAATGTTAAAACAGAAGCACTTAATCTACTAGAAGACAAAATAGGTACAACTCTGGAAGAAACAGAAATAGGCAAAGACTTTCTGATACGAAGTCCAGTGGCACAAGAAATGACACTGAGAATCAATAAACAGGATCATAACAAATTAAAATGCTTCTGCAGAGCAAACAAAACCAGAGTGCAGAGGCAACCTATAGAATGACGAAAATCTTTTGCTAGCTATGCCTCAGACTAGTATCCAGAATATATAAAAACTCAAAAATATTAGCCAACACCCCCCAAATAAAAAGCCTAGTCAAAAAGTGGACAAATAAACAGATTCATCTCATAAAAAACCGAAATGGCCAATAAACACATGAAAAAATGTTCACCATCATTGGCTATTAGAGAAATTCAATAAAGAAAACACTGAGATAATACCTTACTCCAGGAAGAATGGCTTCTGTCAAGGTATCAAATAACAAATGCTAATGAAGCTACAGAGAAAAGGTACCCCTTCTACATTATTAGGGGTAGTATAAACTGATATAACCAGTATGGAAATCAGTATAGAGATTCTTCAAAAAACTAAAATTGGAAATTCCATTTGACCCAGCTACTCCCCTTTTAGTTGTCTTCCCCTAAGAAATAAAGTCACCATATTATAATGATTCGTGCCCAAACATGTTTATAGCAGCACAGTTTATAATAGCTAAATGTTGGAAATTGCTTATGTCCACCAACAGATGAATGGATAGAGCAAGTGTAGTATTTGTACACTTTGTCATAAGCAAAGACAAACAAGGCATTTCTAAGCCAATGGATGCACCTTGACACTATATTAAGTGAAACATCAGGAGCACACATTTAATGATCACATAGTTTCTCCCATATGAAAATACCAAAAGAATATAAAGAACATAAAAAGGGCTGGTCAAATAGCTCAGCATATTAAAGCACCTGCAAGGAGGAGCAGAGGCCAGGTGTTCAACTCCCAGACCTGTTGTGCTGGCCCTGCCCCCGGGGCACCCTGAGAAGGCAATGGAGACTGTGCAGGGTGGTGCACACCTGTAATTCCAGCTCTTAGGAGGCTGTAAACAGGCAGATCACCTCAAGTCTGATCTAGTAGCAAGACCCTGAATACACTGTAGGCCCTCTCCCCCCCCCACTAAAAAAAAAGAACAAAATAAAAGATTCATATTAGGAAATAGAGATCTTTTTGGTGGGAAGATACTTTAGCTTGGAGATGTTTGAAAAGAAAGATGAAAGATTTGGAATAGGCGATGGAGGAGAAAATCAGAAAAGCAAACTGAAGCTTACAGACAATGTCTGCATTCAGGAGTCAAGAGTGTCCAGAAGGCAGAGCAGCCAGAAAAGAAAGCAAAGCAGGGACATCAGGGAAAATGAAGCATGAGAAATCAGGGAAAGTAGTTAGGTTGATAAACAAGTGGTTCTCAGTGGCCCTCAGGCTTGGGTGTTGAGAGCAAGAACCTACTCGGGAGGCCTTAAGAAGTGGAAGTGCAGAGAACCAGAAGCAACATGCACACCTCTTCCCTTTTGCGGCCATCACTTGAGCTGCAGAGGCCAAAATGAAGTTTGATCCTTTTGGGACTTCAGACCAAAGCAAAAATCAAAAAAGCCATTTCAATGTGCCTTCCCACATTTGCAGGAAAATTACGTCTTCCCTCCTTCCAAAGAGCTGAGATGGAAATAGTGTTCGCTCTATTCCCATCCAGAAAGATGATGAAGTACCGGTTGTGCGAGGACACTCAGCTGACCAGGTTTACAGGAAGAAGTATGTCATCTAAATGGAACAGGTGCGGTGGGAAACGGCAAACGGCACAACTGTCCACGTGGGCATTCACCCCAGTAAGGTGGTTATCAGCAGGCTAAAACTAGACAAAGACTGCAAAAAACTAGACAAAGACTGTTCTTTCCTGGAACCGAAAGCCAAGTCTCATCGAGGAGGAAAAGAAAAGGGCAAATACAAGGAAGAAACGATTGAGAAGATGCAGGAAGAGTCCTCCTCTGTGCAACTTTTAATCAAAAGCTGCTAAAATAAACAAATGGAAGTACATAAAACAGATAATCAGTTTCCTCTGCCATGTCTGAGGCAATATTCGAAATGTAAGGAAACATGAAGGCTGGTTAGGAGGGAGAAAACTTCAGCTCCCAAGGGAAGCCAGTTGAAGAAATAAAGGGGTAGCATGAATAGGGATCCCACCTGCTCACCACTTCTCTCTGTGCCTGGGAAGCAACAGAACCAAGGATCTGGATCTCTGGGTGCTACAAGGCTTTCTGTCCTCATTCTCCACTTGCCCAGGAGCTGACTTGGGCAGAGGACCGAGCTGCAACTGACAGGTCCTGAGAATCAGGGAACATAAAGACAGAGGCCCTTGGAAAGCTCCTGGTAGTGGGAAGACATAAGCAGAGGGAGGGGACTGAAGGATGCCCAGTCTGGAGAAAGTAGGTCTGCTAAGTCCCTAGGGATGCACCTGGTTATGGCTTGTATCTAGTTGTCCCCCCAAAGCTTCATGTAAATCATAGAGTTGGAGGAGCCATGAGAGCCTTGAGGGGTGGAGCCAGAGGACCAAGGGCCAGGGCCAGAGAGGCGTGAACCACTAAACTGGCAGCATGAGCACTGCCCCCAACTCCAGGCCTGCAGTCTCAGTGTCTGTGATTGAAGCTGCCTTGGACAGAGAAACGTTTGGAGAAGACAAAGGCACTGGCCTTCCTAATTAAGGTTCCAAGGTCTTGCTTTGTAGTTCAGGCTGTTTTACATAATGAAACTTCCAGTAACTGTGAGCTAAATAAACCTTTCCTTCTTCCATTTTGAGTGTTGGGTATTTGTCCCAGCAATGAGAGAAGAGTAACTAAGAGAGACCCTGATGAACATGGGGTTTCCACATCCTCCCAGCACGGGGCTGCTGCAGGAGAAGATGGTGGAGTGTTATGCATAGCAGTGTGATATGGCCTACAAAGCCCTGAAATGCAAGACGGGACACCAGCTGGCTGCCACTGTTTGGGGTCCTCTGCCCCAAGAGTCCACTGCCTCTGGCCATGGCCAACAAGGCAGCCTCCAGTGATCCCAAAAGAATATAAAGCAGCCAGTGTGGCTTGCTGACAAGACAATAAGCTCCACCCAGCTCTGTGTACAGCTCTTGCGCGTGCCAGAAGGCAGAATAGGAGACCAAGTCCCTTTGACAGCCTCTCCTGGAGACCCTGGGATAGACAAGGCCCCTTTCTGGGCCCCAGTCTTGGATTCTAGTGGGGAAATGGGACTGGACCATCTCTGGGAGGCCTCCCAGCTTGGACATTGTAACATGTTGTAACATGCAGGGATTCAATTAGCCCTCTAGCTAATCTGTACTTCGCATATAAATAAAACATAAAAATACTTGTAATTAATTAACCCTGAAATTGTTACTACAGTATTAAATAAATTAACAGGCACCACAGAATAACAAAAGCCCTAATAACTGTCAAATAATCTGGATCATTAGTCCTTTTGACTCCATTCTCAGCACAGCTACACATACACTTTGGCCACATTAAAACTCTCACTGGCAACCAGGGCTCCAGTGGGGCCAGCCAGCAGTGTGCCCTCTCCCTGGCAGCTTTTGTCACCACCCTGTGCTCCTAGGATCACATGCCTCTGAGAGCAGTGCATTACATCCCTATGTGCCTGGAAATCCCACTGCATCTATGGATGAGGACTGGGTGGCCTTGAACCAAACACACACACACACACACACACACACACACACACACACACACACACACCAGTGCTTGGCCCCAAGATCCAGGGAGAGAAATACTAAGCTCTGACCTGTTGCTTCTCTGCATGCCAGTGGTCACCAGGCAGCAAGGGCCCTTGATTTTGAAACTGAGCCTTTGGGGAGCAGGGGAGGGTGAGATTATGCCTGCTTTCCGGGTGGTCTAAATGGGGTCAGACAAGCTCACAGGCCTGGTGTAACTTAGCCCACACCCATGATTTCCGGTGCAAGCAGCACCTGGTCCCTCCACCTCTCGGCCCAGCCCACCTGTGCTCCTCAGAGAAGAAAGAGGAAGTCTGTTCTCAGGCAAAGGTGGCAAGGCCTCCCGTTCCCACATGCAGCTCAGACTGACCATGGTCTTCAGGGAAAGCACAGTGCCAAGTCAAGGACACCCCACACCCACCCACTTCTCTGCTCCATCCCTGTTGTTGGCAGCCAGGGGGTTCTAATGGTGCTGCTGAGAGCCTCACTTACTAGCTGGATGGGAGGACAAAGGCCTGAGGACTGGAAGCCGTTTCTGAAAAGCCAGGGGCACTGAGAGGCAGCACCTTCTGCCCTAGGCATTGTGCTCTTCTGGAGTCCTGGGGCTGAATGTCCTGCCTGTCTCCATTTGAAAAGGGGTGGGGAACAGGGGAGACACAGGAGCCTCCTGACCAGATTCAGTCTGCCCTTTAGGGCTCCACATGCAACAGTGCAAAAGTGCTCCCCACGGGGCTGGAGCGCGACATGTTTCAGTCTCCCCGCACCCCACGCATTCACCAGGCCTCCCCCTTCTGGGTTCTATCTGCGGCACAAAACCTGTATCTTCCTACAGCTGTGTAGAAACCATGGCCATGGATCAATAAGCAGGATTCTTGTCTGAGTTCTCTCATTTCTGACCAAGATGCTCATTTCTGCTCCTTTGAATGTCAGTGTCACCCCTCCCTCAAGATGAACTCTTTGGTTTCATCCAGGAAACTGGCTGCCCTACTACCATACTCTTGCCTCACTGAACTTACTCCAAACACAAATTCTGGAGACACAGAGAAAACATCCCCCAAACAAGGGCCCTCTGGGCACTGTAGCAGGATCTGGCCTTTTTCATTGCCCTGGGTTTTCCCACTGAGTCCTAGAAATTCAGTGGGGGTGACTGGGCAGAATGCTGTCATCCACTGTATCCTCACCTCAGCCCCACCTTCAGAAGGTCCCTCCTCTGAGCAGGGCAGCACTCATTGAGCTCCCAGTCTCTTAACTGGAGAAGCTAAACTTCTTTGCCTAAAGCTCTCCAGAGCCTGGCTTCAGTGACTGGTTGAACCTTTTGGTGCCACCACCCTTTCGCACCATCAGCTCCAGACACAGGGCAGATATGGTCCTCCGGAGCTTAGCCTTCCCATCTTACTGTTTTATAGAGGGAATGCTGATAGACCCATGGCAGAACTCTCTACCCACCAAAGCAGTTCCCAAGGGACCCCACATGGTATTTTAAAGCCTCGCTCACTCTACCACTTGCTATTAATTCTTACAATGAAAACATTATTTCTTCAAGGCAGAGTTTCCACTACTCAGTCCTGGCCTTCCCTGGGCTTGTATTACGGGCTGAATTGTGTCATTCCCCAAAATGTGTATGTGAAAGTCCTCGGCCTCAGAACTGAAAAGAGACAGTGCTGAGGAGATACAGCCTTTAGAGGGGAGGTTTCAGGGCTAACTGTAACCCAATCTGGCTGATATCCTACTGGAAGGGTAATTTGGGGCTCACTGATGACAAAAACCATGTGAAAACAGAATAAGACTAGAGGCACACGAGCCACAAAGAGAAGCCTTGGAGTGATCCTAAACTTGTACCTTTTAGAATCATGAGAAAATTAACTTTTATTTTCCAGGCTGTCCAGTCTATAGACCTCGTTAGGGCAGCTCTAGAAAACAAATCCACCTAGTGTTTGTCCCCCTGGACCACCAATCCAGTGTGCCACAGCTTCAGAAAGGAAGAAGCCGTGGAGTATTGAGCTAGGATCCCTGTTTTCCAGATGGGCACATTCAGGCCTCAAAGAAGGGAAGAGACAAAGCAAAGTATATAGGAGGTGGTCACTGAGCCTCCCTCAAGGTCATCTTGGTTGAAAGAGAAGTGTAAAGCCAGTTCCCAATGGGCCACTAACCACATGCTCTGAGGCCGAATGCAAAGCCAGACACACAAGACCTGATGGCCCAGCTCTGGCTGGTGACAGCCATCTTCATCACACACTGGATATATTGACAGGAACCTTGCAAGCACCTGAGAGTGGACTGTCCTCGGTTTACACCATAAATCTATGATCTGAAGCCATTGGAGGTTGTGAAAAGAAGATAAATGGAGAAGGAAGAGAGTGATAATAGGTCAGACCTCTCCTTGAACCCCAAAATCTCTTACTGAAAGCTACATTACCTAAATCAGTGGTAAATTTTGATTCAATTTCTCATTATTTTGCATTTACTAGTACATTTGTTGTATCAAATATAGATCTCCTGAATGAAGCCAAAGGTCTATGAGGAAGGAAGAGATCCATTTACACCAGGTGACCAGACACAGCCTTCTGGAGAGGCCCCTAGCCACTGAGATGAGGCAGGTTACCTCACTGGTGCTGGTGTTCACCCCATCCCTGGGTTTGTTCCCTGGATCCAGATAGCTGTGGAACTTTGCCCACAGTGCTGAACATTAGGAAGAGAAGACACAGTCTTTCTCACTGTATAGAGTTTTTAGTCTGAACAAGATCAAGTTCTTTTTGAAGTCATGGTCAGTTCTTTCTAGAAGAATCTGAGGGTCTGAACATGAATATTGGACTATGGGAGATTCTTCACCATCTCCCACCATCCCTGTGTGTTTAGAAGTAGCATTCATGAGGGGAAATAAACATCTAGTTCATCTTTTGGGTGATGATTGGGCACTGTGATTGGACTGCCCGTGGGGAACACTCACCACCCTATAGAAACCCCTGGCCTTCATCATGCTGTTTTCTTATGGTTGTCAGAAAACACAGTATTCGTATCAAGATTCTAGGAGGAAGTTGTGTCTAAAAGGAGCACTAGCACTAGGCGTGGTGGTGCATGCCTGTAGTCCCAGCACTTGGGAGGCTGAGGCAGGAGGATCAGTGTGAGTTAGGGACCAGCCTGAACTACAAAAGTGAGCTCAAGGCCAGCTTGAACTGTATAGTGAGACCCTGTCTCAAAAAAGACAAAAATAAATAATTTAATAATAATAATAGGCCGTAGCCGGGCGTGGTGGCTCACGCCTGTAATCCCAGCACTCGGGAGGCTGAGGCAGGAGGATTGGTGCGAGTTCGAGACCAGCCTGGGCTACAAAAGTGAGCTCAAGGCCAGCCTCAACTGCATAGCGAGACCCTGTCTCAAAAAGACAAAATAATAATAATAATAATAATAATAATAATAATAATAATAATAATAGGCCGGGCGTGGTGGCACGTGCCTGTAATCCCAGCACTCGGGAAGCTGAGGCGGGAGGATCGGTGAGAGTTCGAGACCAGCCTGGGCTACAAAACTGAGGTCAAGGCCAGCCTGAACTGTACAGTGAGACCCTGTCTCAAAAAGACAAAATAATAATAATAATAACAATAATAAATAAATAAATAAATGGAGCACTACCCTGGAATCTTCCTATTGGAATCTTCCTAGGACTAGAAACTTAAAACCTGCAGCAAGGTCCTAAAACTTTAGGACCTGAAGGTAGACATTATAGATTAGAAGCTATGAACCTGCACGCTGTGTTTCAGGAGTCATGGCTTCTTGAATATTAGTGTAGTTTTCCACATTATTCTCCTCTGATGATTTGTTACTGTCTTCTGATAAATACTGATTGGCCACAGCTGCTTCTGAAAAAACTGGAGTATACTCAGTTAAGGTCCATGGCATAGGCAGAGGGCTCAGAAGAAACACTTAGCTTTGGTTTTGTTTTATTTATTTTTTTAATCTGGGTTCATTATAATGAATGTAGTGGTGACAACAGACAATTATTTAAAAAGATTATGTTACCAAGTATGATCCAGGAAGACTATTATTTGAACAGACTCATTCATTAGACACAAAAGAAATTGAGAAAAACTGTGAAGGAATTATTTCTCCAAAAGGCTCTGAGCTTGGATGCTCTACAGATTAGTTCTTTCAGAAGGTTGTAGAGCAGAAACAAAGCATCCTAAATTGGGTGGGGTGGCACATGCCTGTAATCCCACCACTTGAGAGGCTGAGGCCGGAGGATCGATATGAGTTTGAGACCAGCCTGGACTACAAAAGTGAGCTCAAGGCCAGCCTGAGCTGCATAGCAAGACCCTGTCCCAAAAAGACAAAAATAAAAAGAAAGACAGGAAGTAGAAAAGAGAGAAAGAAATGAAAGAAAGAAAGAGAAGGAAAGGAAGGAAGAAAGAAAGAAAGAAAGAAAGAAAGAAAATTCCCCTGTAAGATAAAAAGAATCTTATAAAATCAGTGCAAGATTATGTACAACAAACACACATAAAAGGTCTTAAACTATACATGGAATACATACACAGACAAATCCTAATTTTAAATGTAGATGCAAAAGTCTCAAATAAAAAAACTAATAAATCATATCCAGGAGATATTACAAGAATAATTCAATATGACTAATGCTGTACTTATCTCTGGAATGTAATGACTTCAGCTACAGAGGTATGCAAGAGTTCACATCAACATGTCACAGAAAAGGCCATAAGTTCATCCTCAAGGACTCTGAAGAATTTTTAACATAATATTTTTGGGAATTACAAAAAGGAAAAGCTTAGCAGTCTGCAAGGCGGGATCTTACACCTGTGAGCAGCACCCTCTTACCATGAAAAAGGTGCACACTCACTAAAATGGGAAACAAGGCAACTGTGCAAGACTTCTGTAAGAACTACACATTTCCAATTACTAGGAAAGGAAATACATACTTAAGACATGTGATATTTTAAAGTCAGAGATGGAAATATAATTATTTGAAGATGCCACAGTCCACAAAAGAAAAAACTAGTAAAAATAAGAATTGAAAACCCACCTATCTATAGGTTACCTATACACCAGAAACAGCTGATTATAAGACAGTGGGGGGGAAAGGTCCTATTTTAATTAATAGTTAAATAATAATAATAAATCTAAAAATAACACCTTAAAATATGCAAAGTCTATTAAAAAACAGTCATAGAAAATGTCCTGGGAGCCATAAAGCAGAGGCAAAGAAATATGTTGTGCACAGGAAATTTTCCCAAGTTTTTTTTTTTTTTGGGGGGGGGGACCGGGGTTCGAACTCACGACCTTGCACTTGCCCAGCAGGCACTTGTACCTCGGAAGCTATCTCCCCAGCCCCTTTCCCAAGTTTTTTTAAAGGGAAATTTTTCACGCATAGGTGGCAGGTGCGCGTCCGCAGATCATGTCCTCACACACCCTCCAGGTCTTGCAGGTGAAGCAGCAAGAACACAGGGGTGCCATCTCCTTTCCTCACCCTTGCCCCACCCCCTCCCCCGTGTGACCACATTCAGTGCAGCTGTCTCACTGCCCAGAAAAGAGGTGGCTGGACAACCCAGGAGAACACTGGAAATCAGCTTTGGAGATGGGTAGCAGAGGTTCTGTTTGTGATAGGACTGTTGAAGTATTACTATTCATTAAGATAAAAGTAAATAGGACTGCAAGCACTTTTGGGGCAGGGAGGGGGCTGTTCAAGGTTTAACAGTGGGTGGGGAGGTGTGCATCTTGGAGTGCTTTATCGGGGGCAAGGTCCTCAGCAGCTGGGGACTGAGAATGTTGAGGTGATAGAGGTAGTGTAACCACCACCCCCACTTGAGGAGCTTCCCGAAGCCCTTCATGTCTCTAAGGTCCAGGCCCTGCCCCCTCTTCTTCCTCCTGTGGGAATGCAGGGAGGTGGTGGCTTGGGTCCCCTGGAGTCGGCAGCAGCACTGGTAGAATGTGACTAGCCTAGACACAGCGTTGGGTGAGGGTAGGGTAGTGGCCAAGCCTGTGGTCCCAGGGTACTCCTACAATAGGGAGGCCAAGGAGGGGAGCGGGCACCCTGCCTCAGAGCTTGTGAGGGTTTACCCACTTGTAGGTGCCCTCGTACTGGAAACCCACTGGCTTCATCAGCTCATCTGCCTCAGGGGGGCCTCGGCTGCCATAAGTATAAGGGATGGGCTGCAATTTCTCCCATTCGATCTGATGTAGCAATGGGGTGAAAATGTGCCAGGCCTCCTGCAGTTCATCACTGCACACGAATTGCATCTGGTTCCCACAGAATATGTCCAAGATGAGGCGCTCATAGGTGTCTGGGAGCTTCACGTCCTTGTATCTGTTGTCATAGGTGAGGTTCAACTTGGACTCTTCCGGGCTGAAGAATGCGCCCCGCTTCTTGGTCATCATCTTGATGTACACAGCTTCGTTGGGCTGAATGTGGATCACCAGCTCATTGCGCTTGCACAGCTGGCGAAAGATGTCACCGGCCACATCTCGGAACTGCAGCCGCACCTCAGCCTTGCGCTCATTCAGGGCCTTGCCACAGCGCAGCATGAAGGGCACCCCATCCCAATGCTCGTTCTCCACGTAGAAGACAACAGCTGCGAAGGTGGCAGTGATGGACCCACGTGGCATGGTAGGGTCATCCAAGTACCCTCTGGTGGCCTCGTCCTCTCCACTGGGGTTGCCCACATACTGACCCAGGACCACATTATCTGCCCGCACCTCAGAGATGCACTTTAGCACCTTGACCTTCTCATCACGGATGTCGTCGCAGTCTGTGGACGCAGGTTTCTTCCATGGCCACCAGACACAGCATCTGCAGCAGGTGGTTCTGCATGACATCCTGGATAATCCCAAACTCATCAAAGTAGCCCCTGTGGCATTCAGTGCCCAAGAGCTCCTTGAAAGTGAGGATCATGCAGGTGATGTTGTACAGGCTCCAGACGGGGTCAAAGACCCTATTGGCAAACCGGAGCACCGTGAGGTTCTGCACCATCTCCTTGCCCAGGTAGTGGTCGATGGAGTAGATCTGGTCCTCGCTGAACAGGGAGGAGATGTGGTTGGATAGCTGGTCAGAGCTCTGCAGGTCCTTTTTGAAGGGTTTCTCCAGGATGATGCGGTCCCAGCCGGTACAGCTCAGGCAGGCCTCGTGGACGTGTTTGGTGACAGCTTCATAGATGGCTGGGGGCAAGGCCAGGTAAAAGAGGCGGTTGGCATGTGGGCCCTGGTGCAGCGAATCCATGTGGTGGCTGAGGCGCTGGTAAGCAGCCAGGTCGTCATACTGGCCAGAGACATAGGAGTTGCGAGCAAAGAATTCTTCCAGCTTGAGCCTCTCTTCCGGGGTAGCTCTGAAGAAAGGCTCACTCTGCTTGCGGATGTCAGCCAACGTGAGGCATGAGCGGGCACAACCCACCACAAAGGTGTTCTCCGGCAGCAGGCTGTCCCGGAAGAGCCACCAGATGGTGGGGTAGATCTTCTTGGCCAGGTCACCTGACGCGCCCACAGTGATGAATATGTGGGCATTGGCCTGGTGGATGGCACCACCCTGGTACAGCTCTTCCCACAGGATTCCGCACACCTGGGTCTGGTTCAGGGCCACCTGCTCTGCCATGGTGCTGTGTTCATCGCACAACCGCAACTACCGCCTGCCGTTCATGTGCTTTCTTACCAGAGAAAGCAACCAACCACTATGGGAGTTATCCCCTCTGGTCACGTGACGCCTGTGACATTGAACGTGGCACCGAGCCGAGGGACCAAAATTCGTTCAAGAAGACTGAGGGAGAAACCCCTCAGACAGCTGGCACCACCCCGGTGTGAGGCACAATTTGCTGTTACCTCTGGAGAAGGTAGCGCTGTGTGCCAGGGAGGCAGGGAAGGACTTGTTCAGGGCTTAGAGCCTGGTGTGCTTTGGGGGAAGAGAATTCAGAATTAGATGTTAGGGGGAAATAATCCCAGATAAACCAAGAACATATGCGAAGTTAGATTAATGTTAAAAAAATAAAAACTAATTAGAAAAAAATATGAAAAAACAACAGAACCCATTGAAACTCGAGAAGGCAAGTATTTCTGTCTTGATACTGACTTCTGGTCAGTATCAAGAACACTGTCTGCCACACAGTAAGTGTTCGTAGTCTTTGAAATCATAAATGGATGAATGAATGAATCTTTTTTCCACTGTACATATTCTGATTAAGTCCTTCGTCACATTTTCTACAAAGGTTTTTTCTTAGTTATGAGGACTTTAAAAAAATCCTTACATATTAATGACAATAACCCTCTGCATATTACATCATACAAATAATTTCTCGTTTTTTTTTTTCCTTTCATTTGAATTATTTACAGGAAAAAAAAAAAAAGCCTTTGTTATTCAGTTCTCTCTGGTAATTCTCCCAGTCACTCACTGTGGGACATCCTTCCAGCTCCATGGAGATAAGGAGGTGGTCACTGCCCACCATGATGTGTGTCCAGTCACTCCATTGGCAGGGTTGGTCCCTCCTCTTCCAGAAAGCATCTGGTTCAGAGGGGCTCCCATCCTGATCAGCCTAAGCCAGCCTCAAGCTCCCTCCCTTCCAACTCACCCTCTTGCATTGTTACTAGGTGAGGTCATGTGTTTAGGATACCATTGTTCCATCACCATGGAGATGATAAGATGTCCAAGGGATTGGCTAGAAGCCTCCGGTGCAAGAGAAAGCCAAGGGAGAGAGTGGAGAGAACAGCCAGAGGACCCAAAACCTGCCCCAGGAGCCCATGAAGTCACAGCATCCCAGCTGTCAGATCTGTTTGGTAAGCACAGAACCTTCCAGCCCCACTCAGCTTGGACCCCACAAGCACTGCCTACTGTAGAACAATTCCAGCCCTCATGACCTCCAGAGGTCCCAACCTGACCCCAAGCTGGAAGAAGTCCTCACACAGAATTCCCAGCTCTGTTTTCTTATTTCAGCTCAGAATATAACTTTGTTTCCAGACACTTGACCAAATCATCCTTACCCTCCCTATCCCTCTCCCCTCTGGCTTTAAATGTATTCTCTCATCTCTTCTTCCAGATCCACTCTGGATAGAAGGCAGACATCAGGCTTCCTTGCTCATCTTATAACTTCAGGGCTTAACCATCAGGGGAAAAAAAAATCTAAATTCATCATGATTTGGGCCCTGCTCCTACATTCTACCATGCCTTACCATACCTTTCTTTATATTCTGATCCAACTACATTTAAAGCTCTGCTTTTCCACCTAGAATCATAAGTACTTTTTCCTGGTACTGCTCAGAAAGGCAGAGTCTTATGCAGGTCTCAGATAGATGACAGACAGACAGACAGATAGCTCTCTTCAAAGACTCAGAGCAGCTAAGTATTTTACCTAGGGTCACACAGCTTTTAAGTAGTAGAGCTGGGATCGAAGCCCACATCTTCACAGCTATTAAAATCAGAGCCCTTCTAGCAGCTAGAGCGACCAACCTACTCTGTTAGCCCACAGCCATCCACTTTAATACTGAAAGCCTCACATCCTGGGCGCCCGTCAAGACCCAGCAAGCCTGGGTGCTTGGCTACCCATCACTACGCCTGGCTGCTGTCTGTCAGATCTTTCTTTACATGTGGAACTCCTCCCAGGAGCCCTGCCAAGACCACCCTCACTTTTAAGACCCCCTATCCCACAAAAGTGAGTTTCCTCTGCCCTGCCACTTTCCTGGACCCACCTCCAATCCAACCAATGCCCTCCAAAAAGACTTGTTCATTCTTGCTAGAGGACAGACTCCTGCAGTTTGGTACCAAGACCCACTCACCTCTGTGACCCCTGTGCTAGACAAGAGTAGCACTCCACTGCTGTCTGTTGATTGAATAGAAAACTCTGATCAGTGTTGCTACATGGGTGACCAGCATGGTACTGTCTCCTTTAAAAAATGGTTTCCAAGAATAATACTGCAGTGAAAAAGTTCAAGAGTAGGTCATTTCCCAATCCCATTCAGCAAGTGTGACCCAACTGTGGCTCTATTTGGAAGTCACTGGGCCCCATAAGACCTTACAGGTACAGAGCTGGCCTAAACCCCTGTGCTGCTGGCTCTGAGTCCACTGAAATCTCTACGGCCCTCCTTGAATGTTTGTGGGAATGTTTGTTTATAGGATCTTCTCAAAAAGCTCTGCCAGGACAGAAAGAGGACAGGAAGGACATACTCAGAATTCATCTCTTCCTTTGTTTCCTGTTCTGAAGCTAAGAAGAAAGCATGCCACTACCCACACCTGCACAAAATCCATCCACATCTGCGGGCCCTCAGCCACAACCTTCTGTAGTCAGGTGAGAAACAATGAGAACAGCTTTGCTCTTGCATGCCTGCACTGCTCTACAGACAGGCTGAGTGAGATGCAGGAAGAGCTGGAGAAGGCCCAGGTCCGTTGCTGGATAAAAGTTCAGATTGGGCTGATTCTGATTTGCCCAAACACATCCCACTTCTCTGAGGAAGAATTGTTGGAATCAAAACCATCTGACCCCTGTCAAAATACCAGCATCACAGCCCCACAGTAGCACATGGTGGACCGCTAACATAATCCAGCCACCATCTGGTCCCTCCTGACTCACCTATGATGAAAGCAGATTCTTGACCCCTCTGTATTCCCCACAGTGACCCAGTTTGGAGGGGCTACCAGAAATGTTAGTAAATAATTCATTTTGGCTGCTGGGAGAAAAATAGAAGAGAAAGGATGATGGATGGATGAGAAGACATGGTGGAGGAAGAGACTGGTGTCCAGGAAACCCAAGGAATGGCACCCACCATACATTGGTCCAGCCAAATATTTGTATCAAGAGCAACAAGATGAGAAGATTTCCCTGTGCCTTCTACTGGCATGGCCCTTGGGTCACACAGTGCTCTCACAAGCATACATTAGCCCACATCAAGCTCTGCACTGAATTTTGGGAGTAGGAATGGCAGTCATAATTTGTCTCATTGTGAGATAACAAATCTAAAGTGAACAAAGGTTTAGCGACCTAGCAAGACCATAGCTGCTACCAAATGGCCACACTCAATCCAACCTCTCATTTCGAGTGACAGCAATTACCAAGTGCCAGGCATTGTTCAGACAGTCTCTCACTTACCCTGTCTAATAACCCTGGATTCTCTTCGTTGCCCCTTGGCTCCTTCACCTCCTGTACCACTAAGGTCCTGAAAGATAGCCTGGTGAGAAGTGAATGTCACTTTTTGTACTCAGGGTTTACAAGAGAAATAATACAAGACACATAATTTATAAGATTATTTTATAAAAGTCACCCAAAGAGTCATACAAGGAGAGTGCAAGAAATCTGTCCACACACTAAAGACCCCAAAGAATCCAGAGGAAGGCTGGGATCACACAGCATGTTCTGCATGAGTCAAGCTGAAGACCTAAAGCCTGTAATAATGCCTCATGCAAGTCTGTTTAATGGAGTGGTATTGGGAAGGCCCGAGGTCAGTGGAGAAAGCTAGAAAGTCTGTACCAGTTGGATGCAGGATCTGTGCTAGTAGGTTGGATCTGCACTGGAGCCAGAAAGCAGTGCTCACCATAAGAACCAGAGCTCCCCAGAAGGCACCAAAGTCATTCTCACTGACAAGGACATCCTGGAGTCCTCCAGTAGTAAGAGCAGCTTAGATCATATCAGGAAAACCAGTGCAACAAACCTCCTGGAGCCTGAGCAGTGTACCATCTTCCCCTCTGAAACCAGGAAGTAATGCTCAAATTAAAGACCAGAGCTCCTCCAAAGTGAATCATAGCCATTCTCAGTGACAATGAGGTCCTGAGCTGCTTCTACTATGAGAAAATCCAACCTCATCAGAAAAGTCAGCATGACAAGCTCCACTAAGAGAACCAACAGTCCCAACAGCTCCCTAACAACAACAAAACTTCTTCCTCTCTAGTTTTCATTCTTATTTTATTGGCAACAATCTTTATGTGGATCCACACACACAACCTAGCACCATACTGGGTCACTTCAACTAGGTGTTACAAATCGACCCCCAGTTGTCAATCCACCACAGACCCAATGAACCACAGAGTTATGGTTTGTGTATAGGTATCTCCCCAAAGCTTCATGCATTCATAGGGTGGCTTTTGGAGTCTGTGATTGATTATTATGGGTGTGGATGCTGTAACTGCCCTGGGGCAGGTAACTGCATTACAATGTATAGAGGAGAAAGAGGCTAGCTGCTTGAGCTGCTGCCAGACTCCCCCCCACCACCACCTTTGCTGTCTCACTCTTTGCTGCCACCACGAAAGGTTGCTCTCTGCTATGTGCCACTCTGCCTTGTACCCAGCTGAGCATGGACTGAAACTTTCAGCAACTGAGCCAAATAAACCTTTCCTTCTTTCATTTTGGGTGTCAGGTATTTGTCCCAGCAATGAGAGATGAGTAATTGAGACACACAGTTAGCCTGAGGTCAGGGGTTGGCTCCACAATCCTCCTCAGGTCTGTGCAGTTCATTGCAAACTGAGCGAGTGTGTGGATAGCCACTGCATGTCAGGATGAGTGGGGCTTGAGGGATGCAAACCCCAACCCTAACCCCTTTAATAGAGGCCAGCTTATATCCATATACCTGCCAGCAGAATACCACCAAACTGGTGGGACTTCCTTGAGTAAACTGGGGGAAACTTCAGGCTGTAGAGAAAGCAAGGCAGGGAAGGAGAGAATTCAAGGTCAAACACAATAAGGTGAAAGGATTACAGCCAGTACCATGGTCGGCAGATAATGTAGACACCCAGGAAGTGCTTTGGGCATCTGTGGTTGCATTTCTCATTCAAACCACAAGGTGTAAGCATCCACTCTACAACACAGGCAGCCTCTCACTACATTTGGAAGAACTCTTCACTGACTACCCCTGGCTTTCAAAACATTTAAAAGCACAGTATGGGTTCTCAGCTCTTTTAAGAGTGTAAAGTGGATGGATCTACAGTCAGGACATGGCAGTGTCTGTGTCCATGAGGGCAGAGCAAAGAGATTTTGCAGGAACTCTTGACTGTTATAGGGAACCAACCCATTATGCCCAGACTCCCTGATCCTGCTCCCTATCGGAAACCTCTTAGTAGAGCTTGAGAAGGCAATGACTGAAGTGTGTGCAGGAAAACATTCAGAAGAGAGCAAATCAGGCTCTGTGCCAGTGGTCCATGGAAGTGAGTGTGCCTTCCCCTGGAGTTACAGGTGTGGAGGGAAGAGGAGGCCATGCTGCCTTAGAGGGTAGGTGTCCTTATAAAGAGGGGAACTTACACAGAGGTATGTGTACAGGGAGAAAGCACACAAAGCTGAAGGCAGAAGGAAGGGGTTGCAAGCAAGGCCAGGAGAGCAAAGATGGCCAACGAACACTAGTAGCCATGGGTGAGGCCCCATAGCAGTCTAACTCTTACAGCCTTCCCAAGGCTCTGCCACCAACACCTTGATCTTGGGCTGACCTTGAGTGTTGACTCACCAGGACTGTGAGAAATAATCACTGCTGGCTGAAACACTCCATTAGCCTTTGCCCATTATGCACCCCTGCCACCCCAACATGCGGCCTTTCCCAGGACACCCTAACATCACACTTGCTTGCTCCTCTCCAGACTGAAAATACTGCTCAGGATCTGTATTTGGCTCCTCTGTTGCTCTCTGATTTCTCTGTATGGAAGTACTTGGAGTTTAGCAACCCACATCTTATTTTATTCCTCCCCACCACTCCACTAACTGTGACAATTTCAAATTGAATTAGAAGCCACATATCTGTTAAATCATGCATACCACCTTTAAACCAACCTCTCCCAGACTCAGAGACCCACCTTCCCACCTGCCTCTGAATGAGCAGCAAACATCTGAAATGTGTAAAGCCCAAACCCACCCCCATGGAGCTGGGCAGCAATGAGGTCAGCATCCCAGGAGAAGGAACATCTTCCTGGCCCAGTCCCAGGAGGAATCAAAGGGAGGGAGGTCAATCTGCCCTTCCATGTTGACAGAACAGGATTGGAAAGTAGTAAATGCTGGATGTTCAGGGCACAAAGGTGCTGTGCCTGCCTACTTGCCTGCCTTAGATCCCATATCTGGACTCCTCCAGTGCATTTCCATTTGAGGCCATGACAGCAAATTTCAGTAGCACACCCTGACCTGCAGGGATGCCTGAGACCAGGGAGGATGTCAAACCTTGTATGTACTGTGGTATATTTATTTTATATGCACATACCTACAATAAGCTTAATCTGTGAGTCCCAGGAAGAGATTAATAATAACAAATAATAAAGTACAATGAGGCCGGGGAGACAGCTCAGCCATATAAGTGCCTACCTGACAAGTGCAAGGTCCTGGGTTCCATCCATAGTACAAAAAAAAAAAAAAAAAAAAAAAAAAAAAAAAAAAAAAAAAAAAAAAAAAAAAAAAAAAAAGCCAGTAATGTGTTGAGTGTCTGGGCAGGTAGGTAGCTCAGTGGTAGTGCACCTGCCTGCTCCACCAGACCCATGGGTCAACCCCCAGTAAAGTAGGACAATCATAACATGATATTATGGCATTACCAACATCACTCTTCATGTACTTAGGGGCCACCATTAAGGACAATAAGCGTTCTTTGAACACAAGCACTGTGACACTGATGGCCCAACTGGCACTGTATGAGTGGGCAGACCACTCACACCTGGAGGCAACCCTTAGACAAAAGGACAACTGACAAACCAGAAAGATGGAGTGGGCCAGTGAGATGCTTCGCTCTACTCAAAAGAGACACAATCTAAAACTTACAGATTATTTTTGTAATATTTGATATTGCTGACCACAGGTCACTGAGGCCCTAAGCAGTGGGGTCCCGCTGTAAGCAGGAGAGAACCCTTGAGAATTATTACCTAAATTTACCACTTGAAGAACAGCAGCCCTTCCTTTTATATTTAAAGTTCATTACTCACCACTTGGGGGAAGCAGCAAATGAAAGCGGTGGTGGTCAGGAGGAGAGCAAGGCTTTGTATGCAGCAGACTGAGTCACGTGAATTAGCACACTGTGTGTGTGTGTGTGTGTGTATGTGTGTGTGTTCTTCCAGAAGATATCAGCATTTCAATATTCCTCCAGAGTTAGATCAGAATTCATAATTTGCACCACAGGCTCATAAATGACACAATGTGCTATTTTTAACAGTGTGCAAACAAGCCAGCAAATAATATTCAATAACAGAAAACCAACAATTTCAAGTACTTTAGAGGTCTGCATGAAATATAATTTAAGATATTTTAATTTCTTGAAAATAATACTCCCCTTCTACCACCCTCCTCCAAAACATGGGAAGAAAATCTTGGACCCATCCCAAGTTCATATCCAAATCATAGCTTTTTCAAATTACACTCATCAATGATCCTGATGGACCATTCCTCCTGCAGAATCTCACTCCGAAATCTTTGGCGTCTCAGAGTCCACATCCAATCTTGTGAGTTTAGCCATCCATGACCCCAGTATGACCTTGTGTCCTTTCCACTGGGCATGACATCACTAGGAGAGCATATGACCTGAGCATTCAGGGCCACCACCAGATTCCTGGGGGCCCAGCTCACTGAAGGAGGGGCTGAACATAAGCAGGCACCCAGGCCAGTGCGGAGCCACTGGGCTTAGGGCCAGGAAGGATCCACCCAAGCTCAAGCTTAAGATCACCTGTGAGCCGCCTCAGAGCCGAATCAAATTGGAACACCCAGGCTCATCCAGAAGCCCCTTGGAGCTGGGTGCAGCAGGGCTCTTCCCCAGCAAGGACTGCAGCAACTTCAGTGGAATAGGCCCACTGCTGGAGTGTGGCTTGGGCCCTCCAACAGGCTGCCCTTTGCTTCTAGTTCTCTGTCCACATTCTCTCTACATACAAGTCCCCAAATCCTAGGGGCTCAGCAAAAAGGGTGGTGCAGTACAACAGGAGGAGTCAGAAAGAGGGGCATCACATCAAAAGTAAGGCTTAGTAAGGTGCAGGCCAGTGTTCCTGCCCGCCCTCAGCCTTGGTCATCCATCCTTTGCCTAGCCAAGCCCCTAGACCGTAGTCCCATGTGCCACACTTGCATCTAGCTCACTCCCTGGGATACATTCTGGATGCAGCTTACCCCAGGAGGTGGAGCCTACTTAGGCTTTCCCAAGAGGAGGCCACTGCACACCACAGTGGGAAGAAAACATCTCAACCAGAAAATTCCAAGAACCTCCAGTATGGGGCCCACTTAAGGTCGCTTGAACCCAGTTCTAGAGGAAATCTTGGCACCTGAATCTCTGTCAGGCCCACTTGGGATACATGAATCAGGGCCAGATGGATGAAATTATCCTTGAAATATGAGCAAGATTACAACTGAGACCAGAGAGGATGGCATAGGCATTCAGAGACACATATGCTTCAGTCATAGAGTGCTAGACCCCCACCATGGAGGAGAGCATTGGGATGTGGTGACAAAGCTCCAAGACTTGCCAAGTCAGTGTGAGGCTTCACACTGGGGGGCCAAGGTGCTGATGGGTGGGAGAGGCAGCCAATGTGTAGGCTGGGAGTATCCCGAAGTCTCTGCCACCCAAGCTGGGCTCCACCACAAGCTCTACCTCAGTGAGGCGCAAAACCTCCTGGGAACCTGGGAGAACCTTCCAAATGGCCTCCAAAAGTGTAATTTCTGGCTACAGCCATGTTCCAGCTGAGCATTTTCCTTACTGATGACCTGGGAAGTGATGGCAAAAGTTTAATCTTCATGCAAAGAGAAGGCAAATGTTGGCTCTCAGAACAGGAAGGACATCTGACATGCGGACAGACATGAGACTGATGCTGGACGGAGAGGAGCGGTGAGCCAAGACCGGGAAGGAAGGCACAGTGCCCAACCAGGAAGTAGAAATGCAGGAATCCAAGCAATGGCGCAGCACAAATGGAGGGTGACAGCAGCTCTCAGGAGCCATCGTTGCAGGGAACAAGCTGTTTCTGAGCAAGACAGCCCAGAGAATTGCACACCCTCTGCCCTCCAAGGCCCTGCCCCTGCACTGCCACCCTATCTCATTCTGATAGCTGGGTCTGTACTCAGCTCCAACAGTGCCTGGTTGTGTGTGTGTGTGTGTGTGTGTGTGTGTGTGTGTGTGTGAGAGAGAGAGAGAGAGAGAGAGAGAGAGAGACAGACAGACAGACAGACACAGACAGACAGACAGACAGACAGATACACAGACACACAGACAGAGACAGAGACAGGCAAAGAGAGGCAGATAGAGAGAAAATAGAATTAGGCCTCAGAAAGAAGGTGTTGAGTGAATGAATACATGACACTATGCATTGCTAGAGAGGCAGAGCTGTGGCCTGAAATACATCAGGCTGAGCTGTGTTTTTAGGGTTCCCCGCCCACCCTATCAGTGCTTTCCAGCTAGCAGGGCTCCTCCAGTCACCAGCACTAGGGACAGCATAGATGTGGTCCGAAAGTGTAAGCTCTGTGGCTAGACAGGTAAACAACGCCCCAGGCACTGATTTCTAGGCAGAAAAGTAGCAGCCTGCAGTAGCATGTGTTTCCTATGCCTCCTTCCTTGTGATCTCATTCATTTTTGCAGCTTTAAATGCCATATCTGGGAGATTCTAGCTGCCAAGTTTCACTCCCTGGCCTGCTCCACATCACTGAGCTTAGCCTTGCACAACCAGCTACTCTCTGGATATCTGCTCAACATCTCAAACTTAACGTCGTTTGAGCCAAGCTCCTGGGCCTCACCAGGGACCACACTGATTCATTCAATTGTGAATGTGGCTGGGCCACTGTGCCTACATGTTTGGTCAAATCTTACTCTGGATGTTTCTGTGAGGTATTTTTTTATTAGATTAACGTTTAAATTATCAGACTTTAAACAAAGCCAAGTATCTTCCATAGTGTAAATGGGCCTCATCCAATTAATTGAAGGCCAGAATAAACTAAAAATCTCATCTTTCCCAAGGAAGAAGGAATTTTTCCAGCAGATAGCTTCTAGATGTGAGCTATACAATTGGCTCTGGCCCCATGCTATATATTTTAGACACTTCACCTGATCCACTCCTGACAGCTAATTACTTCATGTAATTTCTCTATAGATAAGATGATAGATGATAGATTAAAGATAGGTAGATGATAGATAGATAGACAGACAGACAGACAGACATAAAAAAGAAATAAAATTGAGAGATAGAGACAATGTTTTTACATAGCTCTGGACAATCTTTCCCTCTCTGTCCTCCTCTCTCCAAATCCCTCTCCTGTGTGCACCCCTCCTGCTAATGTCACAGCTTTGCAATTCTTCAAGCACACAATCATCTCCTCCCCTGAGGCTTTGCACCTGCTCTTTTCTCTTCCTGGACTCCTTTTTTGCTCAGAATCTCTTGTCTTCTGCTCTCTCCTTGGACCTAAACAGTGTCCAGGAATGGGGTGGATTCATCTTAGTCCACTTGAGCTATAATAAGCAAAGGCCATAGTATGAGCTGCTTATTAACAACAGGAATTTATCTCTCATGTCTCTGGAGACAGAATCCCCTATGGAGGTGTTGATAGAGATGTCTAGCAAGGGCTGTCTTCTCCCTGTCTCCTCGCATGGTAGAAGGGTGAAGGCATCACTTATCTCTTCAGTACCAAGGGTGAACTCAGGATCTTGCCACTGAGTTATATCCCCTGTCCTCTGGTCTCTTCTAACAAGAGTACTAAAGCAAGGGGCTGGAGAGATTGCTCAGTAGAATAAGCTCTTGCCTGGCAAGTGCAAGGGCCTGAGTTCAATCAGCAGTTCTGGAAGAAAAAAAAAAAAAAAAAGAGTGTTAACCCTATTCAGGAGGGTTCTGTCTTCCTGCAGGATTCATTATCTCATACAATCACCTCAGAGTAAAAACTCCAACATATAAATGAAGAAGACACAGGTGGACTATAGTAGTACTCAATAAACATGCATTTGACAAATGAATCCATGAGCAGATGAGCAGGTGACATCTTTTGTACAAAGTGCAGGATCTCTCAGATCCTGTTCCTCGGACCAGCACTTGGTTCCCAATTCTGTGTGGGCCACACTTATCTTCATCCCGGGTGTGGAGGCAATGAGCACTCGAGGCTGGCAATGAGCCTTCCCTCCCTGTCTCCCACTTGGCAGGGTGCCCAATACAAGTCCTGAGTGTCACACGCACTTATAATTAAAGTCTCGGAAAAAACTCACAAGGCCTCCACCTAATCTCTAAGACATTCCAAACACTCACTGGAAATGCTGAGCACTGCCAGGCTTGATTGAGGTTTTGCAAACACAGTGATGATGACAGCATGGGATCTTCACATCCCTCCCCCACAGGCCAAGTGAGCCACGGTTGAATGGCAAGACCCCTAATCCTCCAGCCCCGGGAGAATGGGTCTTCCTTGATGTGCACTCTATGTGGGAAAGAGAAATGCTGGTTTTCCTAGAACTCAAGGGGAATTATTTTTAAGTTATCCTAATCTCTGTGCAGAAGATAGAAACATGTAAGGCTGAAGAAAAGAGCCAAGACCTGAGAGAGACCCTAGAGACAGAGAGCACAATTTTAATTGTGCTACACCCAAATCCAGACTGTTCTACTTTGTTCAGCACTAACAACTAATATTTTCTGGGTCCACACTATAGCCGTGGTAGCCTGTCAGTGAACTAGTGGCTGAGAGGCTCAAGGACCCCAGTGAACCTCAGGCCAGGCAGTCTGCCATTGCCAGACACCTGGTGTATGAGCCAACCTGGTGTCAGTGGTCCTGCATCTCCAGCAGGATGCTCTCAGCTGAGGAGGGATCTGCAAAAGCTTGTACAAGTACTCAGCTGCCGCCTCCTTCAGTTCTCTTTCGTGTATTCATCTCCATCCCTGAACTCCATCCCTGGATGTGTGTGAAAAAGGAACTATGACAGCAGCTAACACTGTGACACACTTCACATTTGCAGAGGCCCATGGAAGTTAACACAGCTAATCAACCAAGTAGCCCTAGACGGGGTTGTTATCCCCATTTTACAGATGTGGAAGCAGAGGGCTTGGAAAATTAAGTAACAGCCCCACAGCACAGACCAAGGGGTAGAATGGGGGTTTTAACAAGCAATTTAATGTAGAGACTAAGCCTGTAACCACCACCCCCTTAACCCACTCCTTGTGACCGCAGAGTGAGCTGGGTGGCTCCCCAGAGTTGTAGACATCAGCTTCCTGCTCAAACCCCTCCTCCCCCAGTGCTGGGTGTTAGCCACAGGGGCCTCCTACTTTGCAAACACAGTGGGTCAGTGGCCTAACCCCTCAACATCCACCCACTCATCCCACTGGCTTTCTCATGCCTTCAGGCCTTATTCTCCCTCAGTGTGTATCCTGGCTTCAGAAAGGCCTCCATGGTCATCCTCCAGGGTCACCAATCATGGGCCATGGATTTGTAGCAGTTAGTGACCTGCTAGGAACCAGGCCACACAGCAGATGGTGGAGCAGCAGGCAAGCAAACAACTGTCATCTGTATTTACAGCCATTCCCCATGGCCATGTCCTGCCTCCTGACTTCAGATTCTCAGAGGAGCACATACCCTACTTTGAAGTGTGTGTGCAAGGCACCAAGGTTGCTTGATCCTAATGAACATCTAATCCTAAAACCGCTGCCTGGTCCAGCCCCCCAACTGTGGAAAAGCAGTCCTTCCTGAAGCAGTTCCTGGTGCCAAAAATGTTGGAGGCTGCTGTTGTACAAGTTTCCACTCCAGCTAAGCCCTCACTGTCTACTACCTCTGAAGTCATGGGCAAAGAGCTACTGCAAGGTCCACAACAGTGCTGGGCTCAGTAAGGCTCAGATCAATGAGGAAACCTGTGAATCAGTGATTGTGCAAGAGTAATGAAAGCCCCTGGGGCAGGGATCCAACCTCCCAGACATGCTCAGACTGATAGGTGCAGCGCAGGAGCTCAGTATGGCTGCTGTAGCTACCCCAGGAGCAGGGAGTCTTGCTGCACCGCCAACGTCTGCATGTCCAACCTAAGCCTTGGTTTCCCTTTGGGGCCTGTGGTCTGGAGTCTGCTGTCTATGGGCCCAAGTCTACAGTCACCAGCCACACATGGCTTGGGAGCAGCGCACAAGTTGTGGTACTCCAACGAGGTAAATTTTTCATCTTATTTAATTTTAATGAATTTTAAATTAAAAACTGATACCCAAATCAGTTATTGGAAAATTTTTCTAAGTATGGTTGGAACAATGTGAATATGTGAATCTGTTTTTTCAACACTCAATTTTATGAACTTTAAAAAGAGATCAAGCATTGCCAATGAAAATTTAGCAACTGCCTTGATTTTTTTTTTTTTAAGTATGAAACATGCACTGGATTTTTAAAGAATGAGTACAAAAATATAAGGTAAAATACTTCATTAATGTTTTTAAGTGGATAATATGTCAACATGGTAATATTTTAGATATACTGAGTTAAATAAAATGCATTATTAAAACTCATTTCACCTGTATCTTTTTGCTTTTTAATATGCTACCAGAAAATTTGTTATCCACATAGTTCACATTATATTTCTATTAGAAAAGGGTGCTCTTGACAGAATTGAACTTCTGACATAGCAAAGGGCCCAGATTGAATCTAAAGGGGGAACAAGACTGTAGAATTACTGGAGAGGAGAAGTGCACATTGACCCGTGTGGGCCTGGGATGCTAAGGAGGAATGTCACAGACCACAAGATCAGGGGACATTTTGGCCTAAGAACCACACTAGCAACATCACACATCTCAGAAAACTGACTGGAAGACTAAATTTCAGAATCAGTTCACAAATCCTTGTGCCTCTCCCATGCAGATAATTTTATTTCTTCTCTGGAAAGGAATTGCCCTTCCCCACTATATTATTTACTACATTGTTTATCTAAAAATAATTTTAAAAACTTAAACTAGTTACACAGAAATGGGCTTCCTCTCATATCCAGGCGGCTATGGAAAAGTTCAACAGTTTCCCCATCTGGGTTATTTTTCCATTGTTGCTGGGACAAAGCACCCAATGCCCAAAATTAAGGAAGGAAAGGCTTGTTCAGCTCACAGTTTGTGGAAGTTTCCGTCCATATTCAGCTGGCTCCAAGGCAGAGTGCCACATGGCACAGGGAGCAGTTCATGGTGGCGGAAAACAGCAAGGAGCAAAGGCAGAAGGGAGAAACAGCAGCAGCAGCAGCATCCGAGGCCAACCTCTCTCCTTTCCTATTCTCTCCAGGCTAGCTGCCTCAGGCTGGGTGTAGGACTCACACTCAGAATCCCAACAGCACTCAGACCCATAATCCCAGCCTTGGATCGTGAATGAATTGCACACTCTAAAACCGCACCCCAGTGACTGTATGAGGCTTTGCGGGGACAACTGCACACAAACCATAACCCCCAAAACATCACCTAAGGGCAGTGGGAAAGTGTCCCAGCCTTGTGATGCTGCCAGAAGCGCCACAATCTCTATGTCAATGGCTTTTGCCTAGGAGCTGGAGTCTAGCCCTGCTTGTAGAGAATGGTACCAGGCACTTCCAGAAGCTGGATTGGAGGCAAGATTCCTTCTACTCAGAGCCGCTCAAGACTTCTGGATAGTTCAAGAGAAAGCAGCCACCAACCCTCCAGGAATGTCTGGTACTTTTGTTAGATGAAGAGAAAGAGGAACAACTGCATGAGCTCACTGAAGCTCCTCCTGTACAATAAGGCTCCCGAACAGTGAGACACCCAGAGGGAGCACTAAACACTGCACACTTGTTTCTTACTGAATAGACTAGAAAAATAGCTAGAAACCCAAAGAAGTCCCAGACTCAGTGAAGCCTTCCGTGGCATTTTTCTATTGTTAAACTTTGCTGAGAAAAGGCCCCTGGTAAACATATATTCTCTTGTTTTGGGGGTTGCTGACATTTCGAAAAGAGTTTCAACTCTACACACTACAGAATGAGTTTGCAGACTTCTAGGAGTTTATTGTGTGAGTGTTTCTTCAAATGATTAATCTTGGCTCACTTGCAGTTTGGATTTCTTCACCCTCACGCCCCACACATACCTTCAAAGAGGTTACAGCTGAAAGAAAGATCCCTCAGCTCAGGGAAGTTTGATGTCTAGGGCTCCATATGCCTGCATGCCCACAGAAGGAAGTCCTGGGATGTTATAGAAAAGAGACATCCAAGAATGGTTTCTGCCCTGGCCCCAGCTCTGAAACCAGGAATCTCAGAAGGCCACTGGGGACCAATCTTTGGGAATGAAGCCATCGTCATTGAGGCTGGTGGCAACTGGGCTTGTCACTGTGCTTTGGAAGTATGGTAAGCAGCATAAAGACTTCACAAGAATGGTCACTTCCTGGAGCCTATAACTGCTGCCTATGTGACATCATACAGCAAATGGAAATTAACATTACAGATAGAACTGAGGGGGCTAATCAATTGCCTTGAAAACAGAGCTGTGTCCTGAATTTCCAGACTGGCCCCCATGTTATCACCAGGGTCTTTAATATAGAAGGAGGCAGCAGGAGAGTCACCGTCCAAGGGATGTGGCCTGCAAAACATGTCCAGTTGCTGATGGGAGAAGTGGGGGTGAAGCAAGGCATGTGGGTGGCCCCTAGCAGCCACAAAGACAAGGAAAAGACTCCTTCCTCAGAACCTCAAGGAGAGAAAATAACCTGCTAGCAACACGCTAGCCCAGCCAGGCTTGTCTTCTGAGGCCTACAGCTATGAGATGGTAATAGCTAATTTTTTTCTTTTTCAGAACTGGGGATCGAACTGAAGACCTTGCACTTGCGAGGCAGGCACTTGTTTCCCTGAGCTATCTCCCCAGCCTGCAGGACCAGGGTTGTAAGATGGGATTATGGAGTTTCCAAGCACTGCTAATGATAGTCTGTTTAGTAGCAATAAAAACTCAGCCCAAAATTCTTCTTCCTCTGCCATCCCCAAGTACTCATCTTCTTCCATGAACAGACTACCAAGGATGAGGAGGAAGGTTGTCAGGAAGGAAGCCCGCTCAAGGCAGGTGTGATGCATCATGGAATGCATCACTTCCTGGGAGCCTTTCCTCTTTCCCCTTGGAGCCTTGTTCCTAGGAACTAGGTCACCAGCTTCCGTGGGCTGTGCAGTCAGCTATAATTCCTCCCGTGTCTCCCATTTCAATTTTACTTCTCATCTGCAAAGCCAAGGTGGAGAAGGCATTTGGATGGAAGAAAAAATAAAGGCAAATTCTGTGCTCTAATGCAGCAGCACAGACCAAGAGCCACATTTTTGAGGGGTCCTAGGCACATGTGCTTACTGCCACCTGTGGTTCTGTGGGTCAGAAGGGCTAACTCAGGAAGCCAGAGTGATTTGAAGCGCACGGCCAGTTACAGACACGACAGAGTTAAAACCAGGCCCTGACTAAGGCCAGGTCTTCACATTCTGTCCACATCTGGAGACAGCCCCACAGCATAGGAAAGCTCCAGAATGTTGCCTTCGCTCTGCACCTTCTGCTCCTCAGCCTCCCACTCTGGTGCCTCTGCATCCTTCTCCCCTAAGGTTCATCAGCTCTTGGGTCCTCCCTCGGCATCGCAGCCTGAAGCAGCCTTGGTCTGCATGGGAAACACCAAAGGTCTAGAGCACATGGCCTCCTAGTTAACAGGCCCTGGTGTGCAGCCTCGGCCTGCAGGGAGGGCTCCAGCTCCTGTCAAGTTGGCCAGACCCTCTAGAGCCCTTCCATCCTCAGCAGCACCATGCTCTGACCACTGCCAGGTTTCTTCCCAGCACTGCGCAAGCCTTGCTCCTTTTCCCAGGCCAGTGGTGCTTGGTTTGCTCCCCAGCACAAGTGAATTATCTTGACCATCATTGAACCATCAGAGGCCCTGCCCATCCAGCTCCGCAGGAGATTCCTGAAGGGAGTCCTGAGCACTTGCTCCAAAACCCTGCCCGCCACTAAGCAGTCCTCTGAAAGCCCCTGGACTCGCCTAGGATGCGGTCTCTGCTTCCTGCCCCTCCCACTTGCCTTCACCCTCCAGCTGCCACTCATGGCCTCAGAGGCTCCCCAAGAGTGGAACATTTGACCTCAGCCACTGCTGCCCAGGGCACCCCAGGCAAATCTGAACAATTTGCAGTTGGTCTTCTCCTTGCCTTCCTCCCCACCAAGGCTGACCCCCTTTCTCTTAATTATGCAGTAACGAACAACTGCGCTAACTGAAAGTGGGGCAGCTACTTGCCTCTAAAAGTCCATAATTAGCCCCACGAGAACAACAAACGCTTGAGGAGCTCCCCCACTGCCCCTTGGCAGCCGCTGGAAGCAGGCAGCCTCTCCAAACCCAGCTCCAAGGTCCAATCTGGAATGCATATGTTTCCCTTCAATCATCCTCTCCACCAAGCCCAGGGCAGCCCTGCCTGAGCGTCTCCACTAGCACGGACATCTCGTTATAAAGGGATCTTGTACTCGCAGGTAACCGACAGCCCCCTGCGCATCTGGGAACACTTTGAGTGATTGCCATGGAGAGAAGAAATTTGGGTCCTAACTAATGATCAACATCCCCTTTTAATCAAATGAAGCCGTTATAATGTGTCTATCCTCCAGGGGAACAAGGCCCTCTGACCTCCGGGAAGTTCGCAGTAGCATTAACCTCTTTGGGAAAGCCGGGGACCAGCCTTACACAGGTGGGAGGAAGGGGACTCCATCAGGTACAGCACCTACTATGTTCCAGCTCTGTGTTGTGTTAGATTAATACATCAGAGCGACCTCGAGGGCTCATCAGAGCGCAGCCTCCTGAACCCTGCCCCAAGTTCTACCATCAGTAAAATCAACTTCACCATATTCCTTAGACAGAGCCCAAGTATTTGCAGGTTTAACAAGTTTGAACACAATGCTGGTCCTGATAAGAGCCATGTCCCGAGGGTCAATGACAGACGATGAATAAATGCATTCCTAAGCACATTTCCACGGTTTGGCCCTTTTATGTACACTGCATAATTTGGTTCTCACAACAACCTTATAGACTGTGTCATTCTACCCGCTTGACAGATATATAAACTGAGTCAAAAAAAGGGCACTTGCCTAAGACTTCATGACCACATGCCAGAGAGGAAGAGCTATGAGTCAGTTCCCAGGCCTTGATACTGCAGCAGCAATGGAAGAGATCCAAGCAACCCACACAAAGAATTTAAAGAGGAGGAGGTCGTCTGTCCCCACGCTATAGGCGACAACTGGGTCCTCGAACCACCTCACCGTGCAGCCTGCATCGAGTACGTGTTGCCTAGATTTGTTCCCAACCTGCTCTCCATGTGCACGTGCAGTGGCAGAGCCTTGCACACCTGGGGCGCCGCCTCCGGCTCCTCCCTCTTGGGCCCTTGTCCTCTCTCCCTCTTCTCCCTCTCCTACCAGCACTGCTTCTCCCTCCCTAGGGTGGTACCCCCCACAAGCCATCCAAGCCTCTCACACCGGAGTCTCCTGGAAATGGCTCTGAGTTCTGTGTGGTCGTCTCAGGCTCTCATCCCAAAGCACATATTCACTCCACAGTGGCTCTCTGAAAGGCCCTGTCCTCCCTCTGCTGTGTTCTGTGCTACTCACAAGCCCCTTGGCACCTCACACTTCTGTGCCTTCAGAGAGCCAGCTGAAGGCAAGTGTGGCAGCAGAGGAGAAAGTCAGGGCCAGCGTGGCTCTCCCACAGTCAGTACAGCCATCTCTGCAGATGAATCACAGGCTGCTCCTCGCAGCCTTGTGACACCCACTTCTAAGAGAAGAGACTGAGGTGTGGAAAGGTCGGGTGAGCTGCCCGGTGTTGCACACCCGGTAACCTGCAGCGCCCAGGCGTGACACACGGCTCTGACCCAGGGCCCATCCTGGCAAGCATGCTGCACTGGCAAGCAGAGTGAGCCATGCCTTGATGCCGGCCCCACATGAGCACCAAGGGCAGCCAGAGACAAGGAGAGCAGTGGAAGCAGAGTCACTCTAGGGGCTGTGGTTGTAATAGCTGCAGTTGCAGTATTAAAAGCTGTCACTGTCATTGTTTAATACTTAGAGTACTTGGGGCCATTGTGATAGTGTTAGTTATAGCAGTGTTGCAGTTAGACTAGTCTTGTAGCAATAGTTATCCTGATGACAGTAGTTACTGTGGTAGCAGTAGTACTTGTACAACTAGCATTGCAATGGCAGTTGTACTTCTAGTCAGAACTAGCCCTGCATCATCATTCTCAGCCTCAAAATCTTTACGAAACAACCACAGCAGAACAACTCCACTGTGTATCTCGGTGTAGGGTAGAGGCCAGAACACCTGAGGTGCAGACTGGTGGCATGAGCTGCAGAGCCAGGCTGGGCTCCAGGACAGCTTCTTTCCACAGCAGGTGGCCTGACCAGAGGCAGATCCCTGTGGCTCTGCATGCTCAGCCCTGAAACAGGACTAGAAATACTTCCTGTCTCAGGCAAGTGTAAGCGAATTCAGGTAATCCAAGTAATGGTCCTAGGACAGTCCGGGGAACACAGTGCTCTGTAACCTCTATAAAGTGGCAGGGGTTCCCAAGAGGCCCTCAGGCTGCAGGCCTAGGAGCTACAGAGTACCACAGAGAGGAAAGGCTCAAGGCCAGCCAGGGGAGCTGCTGCTGGGGGCAGGAGCTGGGAGGCTTCACGGGCAGACCCTTCCAGCACAGCATGCCACCCCGCCAGGGCCCAGCTCGCCAGGCCTGGAGGACAGGGTGCATGTTACCACTTCACTTTCCACAGCTTGTCCATGGACTCCTTCCCACCTACCGCAGCCTGGTTTGTGCCCCAGGGCCACAGCCCAGTCACCTCCCGGAGCTAGGGTGGCCCGGTGCCAGTTTGCTGCCAGGCTCATTTTCCCTCATCTGTGACTGCTCTCCTAGTTCCTTTCCCTGCAGCACAACTATCACCTCTCTAAGATCCTGAGCTTCTGAGAGCTTCTCAAGGGCAGGGGAAGGCTATTAGTGCAGCTGGCCTAGAAGCACCAGTTCAGCTTACTGGGAATGTATCCTGAGTGCCCAGCATGAGGCTGCAGTGGGGTGGCCTCATTCCTACGTTTGGGCCAGCTGGGACTCAGAGGCCCATTCCTGCCATCCAGGAAAGAAAGACAAAGCAATTCAGTCAGCTCCTTGACACAGGTCCCGAGTGGCACTGGCAGCCTTCCTGGGCATGTCTATGCCTGTCAGCATTCCTTCCTCTCAGTCCTTCATCTGGAAGGGAGCAGCTGAGGGTCTTGACCACATCCGGGAAAGGCAGCATGGGAGATCCAAAAGCAGCTCCCACCCTCTGAGAGCTCGGGGCCTATACAAAGAGGAGGGGGAGTTCGTCCAGGTGTACAGATATTTGAGTACAGTAAGTCCACAAGGTGAGAAGAAACTAATACCCTCAATGTGTCTTTCAAGTGTCAGGTGTTGAACTAACAGTTTTCACCCAAATGACTTTGTGAATGCTCTCAGCAATCTAGTGAGGTACACATGTATATCCCTCATTGTATGGATAAGAAAATGAGAAACAGAGAGGTTAAACAGATTGACTGAAATCACACAGCTAGCTTACCAAGCAGTCAAGCTTCACACCCAGGCACACGTGACTGACTCTTCCCAATAAGCTGATTGCCACTGTGTCCTGCTGGCACAAATTTAGGATGAAGAGAGCAAGCACTTGGGACTGAGATGGCCAGAGAAGTCCTACTAGGAGAGCTGAGGCTAGGAGCTGGTAAGAGGCCAGAGATGTTGGGACTTAAACAGAGGTGGTGGCTGGGCGCACTATGCATGTTGGGACTATAGCAAGGCTACTGCGCTGAAGGAAGCTTCCGCCTCCTGGTAGATGGGAGTGGTCTGATGAGCTTGGCTAATGTGCTTCTTTCTGGGTGCCACGGGAGTCACACAGCTCTCTGGCCAGGAGAACAGCCCCCTCGATCCAGCTGCTCTGGCGCTGTGCCTGAGCTGATGAGCAAAACCTAGAAGAAATGCCACTTCAGAGAACGTAGAACCATCTCAGAGGAATAGCAGAGCTTTCCAAGTGAAATTTAAGGTTATGAAAAGAGAGTTCTTGATTTTTTTAAATCTAAATTGTATTTCTTTAAGGTATGAGTTTCCAAATGTCAGGAAAAGCCATCTCTGTTAACCTCCAACTGTGCAACAATTATATGGGCAGCTAGGCAGCTTACTCCTGCCCAAGCTGCAATAAAATATAGCTCTTGGTTCAAGATGTCAGGGCAGAGAGTGTCCTCTAAGCCAGGCTTCCACTTAGAAATGCAGCTTTCAATTCAAGGAATTTGGTCTTCCCTCACTGAGTCTGTTTTAACAGCATAATGAGGGCCGTGCAACTCGGCCCTCCAACCTTCCCTGGGAGCGCACCCCTAAGTGTCTCAAGATGTCCAAGGGACATCAAAGGAAAGGAGAATTATTCTCTGGATATACCATAGGATACAAATCCTGATATCCCACTGCTGGAAACAAAAGCCCAGGACAGCTCCTGCAGTGCCAGTAAAAAATATGGACTCAGAAGATTAACCGGCTCCCAAGCTGCAGCGTTCCAGCCAGCTGTAACCTGGCGTTTTACATAGGAGAGAAAAAAGAGATGCCTTTATTAGTACCACTTGCCAAGTTTCCCATGAGCCGAGGAAGGGCTCCCTTCGGCCCTCCTCTGCCTATAGCCTCATGCTAAAAGCTGCTGTTCTTCTTTAAAGTAAAGCCAACTTGAAGAGTTGGAGGAGAGTTTCCTTGAAAATGCAGGGCCAACTTCCTGCAGAATGCCTGACTCCTTGTGATGGCCATGCAGCCTGCCAGGCGAAGCAGAATAGGCTGGCTCTCTTGACTTCTCAGAGCATTTCTCTACCCATGTTTTCCTCCTTCCTGTTCCATGCTTTCCCCACGAAGCAGGGAAAGGGAAGTCGGGACAGAGACTTCACAGCTGGGGCATCTGAATCATGGATTGGCCATCGTTGCAATGTTTAAAGACACAGCTTAAAGAACAATGTCCATTGGCATGAACTATGACAAGCCCTTTGGCTTCAGCTGGAGGTGGTTTCACCTGTCCCACTCTTAGAGATGGACACTGGGGCCCCAGCAGGATGGCTCAGTAGTCTAAAGCGCCTGCTTAGGAAAGCTTGGGCGGCTGCAGGGACTGCAGTTCCATCCCAGGCACCACATGCTGCACCAGCCCTGCCCTCAGGGCAGGCTGAGCAGGCCACAAAAATGAATAAACAAACAAACAAAAGTTCTGAAACAAGAAAAAAATAAAATAAAAATAAAAAATTTTTTTTTAAAAATGAACACTGCCACTCTTAACTGTGGCTTCCCGTGTTCTGCTGAATCCTGGGATTTCAGTTTGTCTCTAGTGCTGAGATCCCTGCAGCCCTGGCTAACGCTACAAGCCTGGCCTGCGCAGCAAGTCTTCCTAAACAGCTGCGACACTCCCAGTTCCAAAAACAGAGATATAGAAAAAGAGATATTCCAAAGCCATGAGAAGAATGGTTTCTTTAAGATACAAGTGAACCGAGTGATGCACAACCTCCTCTGAAGTGAGCGCCCATTGTCTGAGTGCCGCTTTCAGACCCCAGACTTACCCATCTGCATGCACACATTCTCACCCACTTCAAACCCTACCCTTTTCAGCAGGTCCATAATGGTCCAGCCCAGAGAGTGTTGATTCCACAGGAAGTGAGGCAGAAAAGACCCAATACGCCCCAAGTCAGCACTGTGATACTCTTCAGGATAGCAGCCTCCTGCAGAACCGTCTTTAAAGTGACTCTTTGTCCTCTCTGACTTCCTGCAACCCTGTGCATTCCACTTCCCCTTGGAAGTTAAGCATGGAGCATCATGCATTCCTGTCATCCCTTACATAGTCATCTGCTCTCTTTAGTGCTTCTCCTCTGAGTGCAAGGCCAGGGACTGTCTTATTCCTCTTCATATCACTAAGGAAGAGAAGATAAAAAAATATGCACCAATGCTTGTTGGATGGATGGATGGATGGATGGATGGATGGATGGATGGATGGACAGATGGATGGATGGATGGACGGATGGATGGATGGATGGATGGATTAATCTGTCAGTGAATAAGTGAATTCCCACAGCAAAACCAAAACACTTGTAGCCAGAAAGTGTGTGCCTTGAGGCCCTATTCAATGATATTAAATTAATTTAATTAATTTAATTAAATTGATTAAGTTAAAAGGCTATATCCAGAATGTCACAAGAACTTGAACAGAGGCTGAGTTACTCAAGTCCCCCATGTCCTCTGTGTCACACCAGCCCAGGACATGTCTGGCTATGCTCTCACAGGTAAATGTAGTGCTTCTTCTTGGAAGTTGCAGTCCACTCAGGGATCTCCCTCTGGGAGCTCCACTGCCCTTGGGGCACTGCAATCCTGGATTCTACCTCTCATCACAACTAAGGACACCAAACAAGAGTCTTTAACTGGGCCCACCATGGAAAACTTCACTTCAGTTCCAATACTTAGGACGAAGAAACTGATATTAAGCTAGAGAAATGGCTCAGCAGTCTAAGCACCTACTTGGCAAATGCAAGGACCCAGGTTCGATCCCCAGTATTGCATGCCGTACTGGCCCTGTGCCTGCCAAGGGGCCACCCAAACTGGGCGTGGTGATGCATGCCTGTAATCCCATCGGTGGACAGGATGAAACAGGAGGATCACTGTGAGTCTGAGCTGTGTATCGAGACCCTGTACGAAAGAAAGAGAGAGAGAGAGAGAGAGAGAAAGAAAGAAAGAAAGAAAGAAAGAAAGAAAGAAAGAAAGAAAGAAAGAAAGAAAGAAAAAGAAAAGACTTATTTTAGAAATAGTGTGTGTTTGTCCACATCTAAGTTGGAAAGGTTCCTATAAAAGTGGCCTGTGATGACAGGGGTGCCCTGAAGAGTTGCCCCAGGCCCCAGTGATGGGTGGGAACACAGAAGACACCCCTCACACCAAATCTAGCCCCCTGCCAACTCTACCTGCCAAGTTCCGCAGCGGGAAAGAAATGAGCACTTGTCTTCACTGAAGACATCATCCAGAACTCTCCCAAATTCCTGGGGTACTCTCAGCCATGCCAAGACACATGGCCCAGTCTGGACCTCTGCAAGTCCCAGAGTGCGGGCCTCCCAGTCCATATTCCCATTGTACAGACAGGAAAGCTGAGACTCACGAAGCACTGAGTCTGCTGCTTCTCATCTCAGCCCATTTCCCAGGCAGCAGCTGAGCCTAAGCATAGCTCCCAAAGGGTCAGAAAGGAAGGCTAAAGGCTTGAGAACCTTCGGAAGGCCACCTTTACCAAGCATCAGCTTCCTGCTGGGGCCACTGAGTGGAGGAAATAATAATGGAGATTGAAAGGCGTTCTGCATTTGACCTTCCGCAACCCTGCCGTTTTTCAGTAGAACCCGATAGGGATCCGTCACATCTGCTCTCAATAGCAAATGTAAAAAATGACCTGCAGTTTTAAGGTCTGAAAAACATAAACTTGTGTTAAAAGACTGACAAAAAAATTCCTGCTCTCAATAGCATGATGTCATTCAACTGCACACACATTGCAATAACAATCGTCCATCAGAGCCTGTGCCCTGGACCTGAGCTCTCCCCTCCTGGGAATCGCAAGTGGCTCTAGCCCCACTCAGCGTCAGCCATGCAGCTGGTCACAGGGACGGGCCTGGGCTGCCCGGCCTGCGCAATCAGGGCTGGGCAGCCAGGAGGCTTGGCGAGCCCTGAACTGTAGCGGGTATCAGCTTACCTCGCCCACTTCAAACACTGGGGTGCACCCCAGGAAGGCTGATGGGAAGCACATTCTAGGAAACCCAGAACAAACTTGGGAATCTGGGGAGCAGCCCAGAGCTGGCCAGAGGCTGCTGGGCTTCAGAAATTAGGAAACTGCTTGTTATCCACACAGGCAAGGCCTTCAGGCGATACTACACCATGTGCAAAAGCAGCCAGAGGGCCTTTGGCTGACTGAGGGGCTGACTGACTTGAGGGAGGACAGGAGCTCAGCTCCGTTGGAGCCTGGTTTCCCTACCTACCTCCCATTCATCTTTCACCTGGGCCACTAGGAGGCTCCCAATTCTCATGGAAGCTCCTCAGGGGAGCTTGAGGGTTCCAGGTAGCTTACTACCTTCACCTTGTGATCTTCACCCTGGGAAGCCAACACTTGGCACCAGCAAGCAGTGCCCCCCAAATGCACTACCCTGAGCTGGGCAGAGCACCCACAACCTAGGTCAGGCCAGTCACAGTCACAGCTCACAGATTCTCATAGACTAGACAGGGAAAACGTTGCTTAGCTTCCTGCTGTCATTAAAAACAAACAACAACCAAAAAATTTTTTTAAAGCACTAGATAATCAATCTGGAGTGAGGAGAGGTTTAGTTTGGCTCTTGGCTGCGAGGTTTCAATTCCTAATCATTGGCCCCACTGGTTCTGAGCCTGTGGCCAGGCAGCAGGCACCACAGTGGAAGCGCACAGCACAGCAGTGCAACTCCAGGACCCAAAAGACAGAAATTACAGGCCCCAGTCTTCGAGTCCCTCCCAAGTCCTGTCCCCAGTGACATGAAACCTCCCCCTGGTCCCATCACCTCCCAGTAGAACCATCCTGGGAGCTAAGGCCTCACCGTATGGACATTACAGGTCCAAAAGATATCTGGGAGGAAACACTGTTCCAGACCATGGGTGGTGGGGTTCAATTAGGTACTACAGGTGTGAGAGAGGGGACAGTGGAGAATTACACAGGAAGAGAAAGTTTACAGACTTCAGACCCTGCCTAAGCTGCCTCTTAGGTCAGCTCACCAAGCTGCACAGTGTTTCATTGCTTGCCTCTATCCTAAGTCAGAACCCACAAGGGACAAGTCTTTGTGTTCTCATCTGGATTCTTCAAGGAGAATACGAAGGGAGCCAGCAGTCGTGAATCAGCTGTTCTGTGCCCCTTACCAGACTGAGCACTTCCACATCTCTCTCCTCCTTCAAATTCTCTGCCCAGCAACCCAGGCAGAGAAGAGAGATGTGGGCGTGCCTTGAAGACCCACAGGCAGCTCTGGACAGAGAGGTGAATTTGTTCTGCTCTACCGGGAAGAGCTGCTGTGTCCCCCTGAAGATCAGAGCTCAGTTGGGCCTCAGGCAGGGTAGCGCAGTTGGTTCAGCATGCCCTCCCAGCAGCAGCCTGCCTGGCATCTGTGGCAGCACTGCTGACTCCCCTTGGCACAGTGTATTGCCCTAGGAGACTTTTCACTAAAACAGGCCTTTGGAAGCCTGCTGTCCACTCGCCTGTGGTGTACAGAGCAAGCTAGCAGATCATTAACCATTTATCAGTCCAATGCAGGACAACCAAAAATCGCATATTTGTGTTAATTTTGTAAAGTAATATAATAAGAAATATTAAAATGGAGCAGTCAGCATATAAACAATGATGCTGCCTAAGAGACACTCAGGTAAGCTATTAAAGATGAAGACACCCAGGTCACTAAAATGTTGCCCCCACCCTCCAATGGCTTGGAAGCTAATAGAAAAGAATCTATAAACAAGCAAGTGTCCTACTGTGTGATATTGAGAGAGACATCTGGAAGATGGGGTCCCAGAGGAGAGAGGATCTATTTCTAACTAAATCAGAATAACCTTTCATGGATCTTCAACTATCTTTGAGCTCGTAATGGGTGCTTAGTGGCCAGGAAAACTGAGGACAAACAGACACCACTCTCACTGGAGAGATGTGATAGAAAAAGGAGAACCTGGCTAGGAAACAAATGGGGAAGATTACTAGAAAGCAAAGCAAAGAAAAATAAAATAAAAACTGGTGGATAAGTGGGATACAGTATGATTGGTGAATTGAACAGTGGTGATCTGGGAGAACTTTCTAGAAGAAACAAGATTGGCAAGGCCTCCACAAGTGAGACTTGCATTGTCAGGAGGTCTGAGAAGTTCAGACACATGAGCAGAGCTGAAACTGGCTGTTGGGGGCCCGGCGGGATGGCTCAGTGGTCTAAAGCGCCTGCATGGGAAAGCTAGGGCTGCTTCAAGGACCGCGGTTTGATCCCCGGCACCTCATGTTGTGCCAGCCCTGCCCTCAGGGCGGGCTGAGCCGGCCACAAAAATGAGTGAATAAACAAACAAAGGGGGCCCGGCGGGATGGCTCAGTGGTCTAAAGCACCTGCTTGGGGAAGCTTGGGTGGCTTCAGGGACCACGGTTCGATCCCGGGCACCACATGCTGCGCCAGCCCTGCCCTCGGGGTGGGCTGAGCTGGCCACAAAAATGAGTGAATAAACAAACAAAGGTTCTGAAACAAGAATAAAAATAATTTAAAAAAAAAAAAAGGTTCTGAAACAAGAAAAAATAAAATTAAAAAAAAAAATAAAGAAAGAAATTGGCTGTTAACCTGTGGACCTGTGGATGATGCACACCGGCTTCAGGAGAGCAGGTCATGGAGCCATAGTGGAGACCCAAGGTCCAGTTTCAGCCCCCCAGACCTAATTTAGCCAGGCCAGAAGTTCAGGGTTCATGTTCCTATGCTGAGTCCTCCACAGTAGTAAGGGATCTCCAGCATCAGACAGAATCTGAATGTTGCCCATAACCAAAAGAGCTCAGGAGCCATGGTGACTTCCCCAAATTTGGATTAAAAAAGCAGCTATTCCCTGCCTCCTCCACAGAACACATAGCTTCCCTCTAAGTCAGCAGGAACCCATCACTAAGGCTCTGAGAAAATAAACAGCGGGACTCTGATTGCAAGGGACACTCAGGCTCCAAGAAGAATAGCATGGTCAGATGGGTGTCCTCCCTCCAGGGTATGCTGAGTCATAGGGAATCTCACAGCTAGGGTTCTAGCTGAATCAGCATCACTTGCAGCCAGTAATGGAAAGAGCCATGCTCATGGGTTCCAGGAGAAAACAGATCTAGGAGGGAAGCAATATGCTAATGGAAACCAAGAGTGAAGCCAAAGGGCCCCAGCCTTAGCATGACCTCTGAAGGCTCAAGCCAAGACACTGCCCTCTGTCGCTCCTGCACAACCCACCACCATCAGCTTCATCAGAACCTGTGGACCACCATCTGCCCTGTCTTCACTAGTTTTTGGTGAGGTCCACAGTGTAGGCATAAACTCCCAGCATTCTCTAAGGATAGACCAACTGGTGCTTCAGAAAGGCTATTCTACATCAAAGTGGTTCAGCCTCTGCCTCTGTGGCAAGACACACCTGAGGGCTGTGCAAAGGTGCACACACTCTTAAAAAGAAAGCAAGAATGCAGAAAGTATCAAAGCCACTAGAAAAGTGGAAGTTACTCCACCACAGGATGTGCCAGTTCAACTTCTCCAGCAAGGCAGAACTGCAGCACTCTCATTAAGCTGCATGTGGACTGTGGTTAGACCTCTTGGTTCATGATAGCTGGGGATTCATGGTCACCAGCACACATCCCCATTCTCAAACGGCCCATAAATTATAAAAAGGGAAGAAGAGGGAGCTCTGGTGGCTTATTTCAAATCTATAAAGGAAGAGAAGCAAGGCTGATTTTCTGCTCTAGCCCCACAGAGCATGCACAGATGGGAAGAGCATTGCAAGATTGTGGAAATGCAGGAGGAGGAGGAAATGATTTCTGGCTGCAAGATAGTGAAGAGGCAATGATGGGAAGAGCTAGGTCCCAGAACCAAGGACTACAAGCTGTACCCCGAATACTGCCAGTGACCTGCCACAGACTGCAGGACTCCACCCTAGACCCAGTTTCCACATCTATCCAGGAGGAACCTGGCCTGGATGACCTCTGCAGGCCTGTTCAGGAAGGATCTGTGAGGACATGACTCAGACAGAGACAGTGATGACAAATCTGCAGGAGGGTCACGAGAATTGTCCTGTGTCATATATGAGCTCATACCTATCATCGAGCTTCATGAAAGCTTGAGTCTGTTACTCCTAACTAAGCCAAGATTTCTGGAGACATAGACACAAGTATAGACCAACAGACATAGACAATGACAAATTGCCAATTGGCATGCTAAGACAGAAACACTATCTACACCTGCACAGGCTGCAAAGCATCCACAGCTCCACTCAGGGTTCCATAGAGAGGATGGCGAACCCAGCCTCCTGCCACTCACAGAAGGACTGCTTGGTGAATACCAGGTTGCAGGAGTCACCTTCAAAAACCAAGTTTTGATCTATGTCACATACTGTACACACAAATACACTCAAGATACTTTATAACCCTAAATTAAAAGATTAAAACACCAAGAAAAACAGAAAATGCAATAGGATATATCTAAGACCAAAGACCAAGAGAATATTTTCCACACAGAGCACAAAAAGCACTGTGCACACAAATGTCAACAAATTAGGACTTTTTAAAAATTTGATACAGGACCTTGCTATGCAGTTCAGACTCCTAGTGAACATCTCAGCCTTCACAATGCTAGAATTACAGGCATGCACCACCACACCCAGGTCCCGAAGCCAACACAGTATGCAGTACCACAGATCGAACTCAGGTCCTTTCACTTGCCAGGCAGGTGATTAGACTGTTGAGCTATCTCCCCAACACAATAAATTGGATTTTGATCACTAAAACAATACATAAAAATGAAAAGATAAGCTACCAAATATTGTTGTTATTTGCATCCAATAAGGAAATAAAATCCAAGCTGTATTCTTAATTCTCATAAGCCAATTTTTAAACATAGCATTAAAATTGGACAGAGTTAAACAAACACTTCAAAAAAAGAAGAACTACAAATGGCCAATGAACTTGCAAAGAGACACTCAACATCATTATTAAACAGAGAAGTGCAAATTAAAAGCACAGTGACTATGAACAACCACACACATTTGAATGGTTCAAATTAAAGATTGTCAATACTAAATGCTTAAAAGGAAGCTGAGCAACTTGAGTTTCTCAGACTTGGCTGGTAGAATCATAAGATGGTACAACTACTTTGGAAAACTGTCGGGTAACTTCTTATTGCCAAACATCTTAAAAATACATTTATCCAGGATCCAGCCACTTCCTTCCCATGTAATTACCTGAAAGAAATTAAAACACATGTCCACAGGAAGACTTGTGTGTGCATACGCCCAGCAACATTACTCATAAAACCTCTGAACTACAAACAACTAAGACGTCCATCAAGGGGAATAAAGATAAGCAAATGGAGCTGGACACAGCAATGGAATAACATGCAACAGGAGCCAAAAGGAGGCTCCTTACACACACAGGAGTGAATCCTAAGTGCACTGCGGCCACCTCAGGAAGCCAGGGGAGGCAAAGCTTTTATAGCCAAGTATTTATGACTTTCAGAAGCACACAGAACTAATCTATGAAGGTGGTATTCAGAATAGGGGGTAGAGAATGAAAGTCCAGAAAAGTTCTCTTAGAATTAAAGCATTTTATATTATATCCTACGGCAGTGCTTATTGCATGGTGATGCATGTTAATCAAAACTCACTGAACTGTGCATTTTATACTATGTAGTGCTTCATTTAATTATAAAGGTACAATAAAAATCAAGAAATCTTCTCAATAATTATTTACAAAATGACTTCTATATACTGGACCTGGGTTAGGGGGTAGGAATGCAGCTATGAATAGTATCCATGTTCTCTCTCCCAAGGAGAATAAATAGGTGAAAACAGCGTTTTGATCCTGCAGACACACTCAGCATTCTTGTGATTGAAGTGCAGGCCTTCACAATTATTCCCAGCACATATACACACACAACACACACTCACACAGGCTTGTTTCTCCTTGAGTCTCTCACCTATGGAGGTTCATAAACATCTGGCTCACAAGGCAGGCTCACACACAACTGCAACTACCTGCCAGAAGTAACCCAGACAAGGAGCCTTCAGGTGAGGAACAATGAATGCTAGCCTCAGCTCAGAGCCCTCAAACAAGATCCTCCCCTTCCTGCGCTTCTTCCCGGAGAAGGAGCAGTGCTTCCCTTGGGCTACAGGCCTGGCCTGCAGTGGTAGGGAGGCCCCAGGAACAGAGAAGGGAGAGCCTTTGACTTACTGGCTCCCAGATCCTCCACCTCCCCCTCCGGGGAGAGGAGAAATCCAAACAAAAGCCTATTCTCACAGGCAGCCCTTCCAAGAATAACCAAGTTCTAGAGATGCCGGGTCTGGTGTGAATAAGGAAAAAATGCAGAAATCCGAAAGGCAAGGTCCAAAAACATTTCTCCCACTGAGTGTGCTATGAAAAAAGAGACATGAGGTGGTGGAAGGGAAGGAATCCCAGGGCACCCACAGCAACAAGGGGATAATCTCCAGGTACTACCAATTTTCCTGGGTGGGTCTCACTGTCACTGACTCTAGAGGTGGCCCACTACCTTCAAAAGTTAAACTCTGCACCAAGGAACTTCTTTACTTGAGGAACCTTCATTCTTCACCTATAAAATGAGAACAAGGCTCCCCATCCTGCCCACTCTTGTGGAGTTAGGGGGTGACAGGACTATGACAGCAATCAGTGAGTTCTGAGATGCTGCACACCTAGGTCATGGTCATTGCAGGGCGCCCTGGAGTCAGGAGGTGCAGGATCAGGGCTCGGTACAGTCTCAAGGGTCTGGAGAGAGGGTGCCCACAGCTGGAGGGCAGGAGGTTTCCATGTAAGGAATAGTGTGTAGGGCTGGAGAGATAGCTCTGTGGCACAAGTGCCTGTCTGGCAAGTGCAAGGTCATGAGTTTGAACCCCAATCCCGCAAAAAAAAAAAA
>PVJA010001761.1:0-119356 GCA_004027025.1 Myocastor coypus | reverse complement strand
AAAAAAAAAAAAAAAAAAAAAAAAAGGGGCGGGGGTGCGGGGGAAAGGGAAGGCAGGCCAAGGATCCTGACCCAGCGGGCTCAGCTCCCAGCGGTGGGGTTTGGGCTGGGCTGGGACAGGAAGTTAGTCTCGGGAACGCAGAGGCGGGGCAGAGGGGCGCAGGGGCTTACCCGCAGCGGGTGCGCAGGCTCAGCTCCCAGCGGTGGGGTTTCTGTTCAAAGCTTTTAAATGCAAGATGTTCAAAGAATCTTATAGCAAACGTACATACTACAAGTATTCCATAATTTGCATTTTCTGTACTTCCTTTACCACATAAGAATCTGACATTTTACATTTTTTGATATGATAAACTATAGATATCAATTGATTTCAAAATATAACAACTTATATCTTATTATCTAGAGTTCAATATTAATTTACAGTTTAGTTTTGAGTTAAAATTAGGTGTACAAATCTAAGAGTTTTGACAAGTGTATAATGCTCCATAAATGAAACTACTCTCTTCTACTGAATAAAACCATCATTTTACTCTCTTCGAATATTTCTTTCTAAGCATTCTATGTCCCCACCGTTTTGTGGATCTTGTTTCACTGTTCTAAAAGGTGGTATAATTACAATCACAAATTATATCATCTTTTTAAAATTCTCTTTCATTCAACAGTTTTTCACGAGTCTCCCACATTGTGTGTGTGCGTGTATATATATATATATATATATATATATATATATATATGAGTTCTGCTTTTTAATTACTGAATAAGATTCCTTTGCACAGATATATTACTTATCTAATTGATAAATGCTGATATTTTCCATTTTTACCTATTTTAGTAAAACAATCTTATAGGAGTCTATGAGCCATAGGGGTGAGTTTGCTCTCTGGAGTCATAGCATTTTTCACAAGGCACTTACCTCAAACCCACATAGAGGAGGCCTATTGGTCCTGTTTCTATGGCATGTTGGTGTTGTTTGGGTGAAGCTGATCATTGATCACTTTAGAGAAAGAAGATATGTTTTGAGCACCTGGAATTCTAAATGTAGGGACACACAGGCATGGAAGAACAGAGTAAGTAATAAGTTTTCTGAAAGAATAATACAGACCCAAAAGGCAGAAGCAAGGAATCTGTAGAACCTCTCTCATAGAGAGAGAATAGGAAGAACAGCTGTGCATTTTGGATAGTTTCTTCATTTAGACTTTAAAAGTCTTGGCTAGATTTCCTTCCCTATGTTGTATGATAGCCTTATTTATATTTAATAATATATTTTTTAATATATTCTATTAGTACTTATTTGAACTAGTTCCTAATTTTCTGGTATTTGTAACCAAAAACATTGTTTAAATCATTGAGGACAAAATTTCACAAAGATATATTGTTTGATCTAAATTATATTCTATCTGTATACCAGAAGTTAGTATATACACCATATGCTCAATTAAATGTTTGTGGGCTGAAAGTACAAGCCATCTGATGAGAGAGTGCTACATTTTATCAGTCAGCCATAACTTAGGATTTGCAGTGAGCCAGTGGGAAGGACAGCACAACCAGCTGGAGGCCTTTGGGCTTCACTGAAATTGAAGAGTCACAAAGAAGTGGAGAAAAGGAAGTCTTGGAAGCAAGAAATCAAAAAAAAAGCAAGCATTCATATCACACGTACTGGTGAAGGTCCTGTGTGAGCCCCTGATGTGGCGGAAGACTCTGTTGATGTCTTCTAGCACTTTGGGCTATAAACTTGACTTCGTGCCTCTGATTTGGGGTCCAGGCAGAAGAACTGGAGTGAGTGTATGAAGTCAGGAATTCTTCCTTCCCATCCTCATGCACAGGCTTATCTGGCTTTCTCTGCAGTGTAAACGTAGCAGAGACAAATCACTTTCAAATAAGTAGGTTTCCTGAGAGTGTGTCATGGCAGCTCACATTGGCAATGCGTCTGTTTTCTGAGAAAGTATTGAGCCCAGTCAGCATTCCTCACTGCCATAGTGTCAAGGAGGGACTACACTTGACTGAAACAGATAAAGGACCATTGCTTATTTTTTAATCAATTTTTATTGATTTAGGAGACATGAAGTCCTTAATTGTATGTGTAGTTCATCTTCCCACTGGAAACTTCTACTTCATCTGTTAAATAGATTCTAGTTTAAATTGCCATCCCCACACCATATGAATTGCAGCAAGAGCTTTCAGAATTCCACATACTTGAGAGTAGAATCTACAAACAAGGGAAGTCCTCTTGTGCCTGATCTAGCTTCCCTGATTGGCAGTGGAGCTTCGGCCACCAGAGTGGGCTTGAACCCCAGCTCCGCCATTGCTGATCTTGCTAACCCTGGTGAGAGCTACTTTCCCTCTCCACTTCTCAGATTTTTTTTTTTCCTGTGAAACGTGTATAATAGTATTAGCATCTGCTTTATGTGTAAATGAATTCATGTAAGAAAATATTGAATCTTTCTGTTTTTCTTTCTTCTTCTCATATACTTGGAACCTAAGTGCTAATTGCCAGCACTGCTAGTGAGCAAGTGGTGCCTGCCTACAAAAACTAGCATGACTTTTAGGCAGGCTGTTAGAAATTAGCATTCTCCCTTAGGGAGAATGAGGGGGATTGAGAAACTTCCAGGTATAGCTGAGTAAACAGAGACTTCCATGTACAATACGTTTGTCATCATTCCTTAAGTGTCAGACCACAGGTGATCTCACAGAACACAGCGGCATTTAAAAGTGACACACTGGGCATGCTTCTTCCAATATCTTGTCACCTGGTCATCTGTTTTTAAAACAAGTTGCAGCATTTCTGAGTGCCATGGTTATACCCACTATTGTAAAAGGAGGATTTAAAAAAAAAAAAAAAAAGAGTCTTTGGGCTGAGAACTGATTTAGATTCTTATATGATTAAGGACCCAAAAGAAACACACCGGAAAAGAACAAAGAAGACATTTTTGAGATGTTGACATTTCAAAGAGTTCCCTAAGAGAAAGGACAGTAATATATTGCAATTGTCATAGTTCTCCACCCCTTGGTGGCACTACCTGACTTGTCAGATGAAGGGGAAGTCTCTCCTGTCAGTAAATTCCACCTGCATTTCTTCAAGACCACCTATGTGTCTTAGCTGGATTTTCACTGAGGGCCCAATGAACTGAGAACCAATACAATGAAGGGCTGGCTCTTTGCTATGCTAGACTCACCTTCCCAGTCATGCTATTGCACCAGTTTTTGCGAAATGAAAGAGCATTACTGTGAGGTTGATCAGCAAGTAGGCCAGGAGCTGAGAAAAACAGCCCAGATGAGCTGGGCGTGGTGGCACATACCTGTAATCCCAGCACTTGGGAGGCTGAGGCAGGAGGATCGATGTGAGTTCAAGACCAGCCTGGGCTACAAAAGTGAGCTCAAGGCCAGCCTCAACTGCATAGCGAGACCCTGTCTCAAAAAGACAAAAAAAAAAAAAAAAAAAACCAGCCCAGATATGGTTCCCAGTCAGTTGGTAGCAGGGATTATGGGTGGGGGTGCGGAGCTTTTGGCTCACTGGATGGCAAGACAGAGGAGGATCTGGTTTCCTTTGCACAACTGTGGATATTAGCCGCAGTGCTTTTGGGTCATAAGTTTCTTTCTAGGTGTAGTTATGCTCTATGTGGGGGACTTTTGAACGTGAATTCAAGTCACAGACCAGCAAAGCTACCTCTTCTGCTTCAGTCTTTCTCAAGAAGCCAGTCTTTGAGTGGATTTGTGAGGGTTTCCTGAAAAGCAAATTAAGGATTTTTTTAATTTAATGAATTAATATCTTGTGTGTCTAGGTCATGGCCAGTTTCATTTCTCTGTGACTGAATTAGCCAGTCTCTACTCACTTACCCTGTGTTTTTCATGTTAAATATCTTAAATTTTATATGCTCATCACTCAACATTTTTTTTAAAGAATTATTTTATTTTATTTATTATTTTTATTCTTGTTTCAGAACCTTTGTTTGTTTATTCACTCATTTTTATGGCCGGCTCAGCCTGCTCGGAGAGGAGGGCTGGCACAGCATGTGGTGCCAGGGATCGAACTGTGGTCCCTGAAGCCACCCAAGCTTCCCCAAGCAGGCGCTTTAGACCACTGAGCCATCCTGCCAGGCCCCTCACTCAACATTTTAAGTCATATAGTGACAAGATTTTGTACAGCTATATTAGGTACCACTTATTTTTCCATTGTGATGTTCCTACAAATGATTGTAGATTTATTCTGCATTTGTATGATGTACATGTGTCAAGAATATACATGTTCAGTACATAATATTTTCTTATAATTGACCTGTAGGATGGAATCCATTTCTGTATCACTCTCCTAGGCTCCAGACGACTCAGCACCCAAGGAATCTAGCCCTTGGTGGAGGTCACTGCTGCCTCTAAGCCTCTTCTGTGTTTCTTTTTTCCCCTTGGCCTGGAGCAGCAGAGGTGCCAAACAACCACCTGCCGGCTTGTGGCTGAGTCCAGTGCCCCAGGGAAGAATGCGAGCTGCAGGGAATTGGCAGCTCTAGGGCGAAACAATGAACCCGGTCATAAGCACAGATATGTAAACGGCTAAATCAGCATGCAGGGAGTTTTACTTTGAAAGCGACTTCTTTGCAGGAGGCTACAAAAATCTCAATGAAGTGCTTAAAATATTGCCAGAGAGTATTTAATCAAACATCATTTTAGGAAGGAGTTAATTAAGATTGAGTTACAGAGCAACTGCTGAGCAACTCTACTTCAGGGTTTCCAGTGTTACGTGACCATGGTGACCAGAAGAGATACAGCCCTGAGAGGCAGTTACAGAGGGTGCAGGCAAACCCTAAGCCCCATAGGGTTTAAATTTGGGCCAGGAAGAACACACACTTCAGTCTCCATGGTGAGAAACTAGGCTCTGAGACCAAAACTTGTTGGATCCCAAGAATATATCCTCAAAAAAAGTCACTCAAAAACATTTTTTTGTTTGTTTGTTTTGAACTCTCTATTTTTTTTTTCTTTCTTTCATTTTGGGTAGGTGGGTTTTTTTTTTCTTCCTTTGTTTCATATTCTTAGTCAATTCACTTTTCATTTGTTTTGTTCTTTTTAAATTTTTTCTTTTTCTTTCTGCTATTACTGTTGAATTCTTTTGTGATTTTAGAGGAGGCATAGCTTTTGAATTTCCTGTATGTTTGCTTATGTCAATCTTTACTTTGTCTTAATGCTTATATTATGAGTAAGATCTCTTTTCTAGGGCTAGGAGCACTACATTATCTCAAAACTTGAGTTGTCTTTAACATTGTTGTTGCTAATTTCACTGCTATTGCCAACATAGCCTAGTTGTTGCTATATGATATTATCTATATGATAATATCTGTATGGACTTTGTGTCATTAGCCACACTGTGACTTATTCACAAGGACCTAAGTGGTGGGCCAAATACACAGTAGCAGCCTCTCATCCCAAATTTTACAAATATAAATATATATATATATATATATATATATATATATATATGAATCAAACACTCAGTCCCTGCACCTGCTTGTAGGTGCTTTAATTTGCTGAGCTATTTGGCCAGCTATTCTCATACCAATGAAATGTAAGTCTTAGGTCTTGGACCAGAGGAAAAGTCCTATGTTTGGAAATGCAGAGTGTATCACTGAAAGGCAGACACTAACTGAAGAGGTCTCCATGAGAGCAATAATGTCGTCCACTATAATCAATATGCAAACCTTAACACCCTTAAAGCAATAACAATAAAACCTTCTAAAACAACAGAAACTTGAGGAGACAAGCCATCAAAATTATTCCCAAATCTTCCAACTCCCTCACAGCTGATTCATGGAACATTAGTAAGGGAGTAAATTAAAATTCATACAGCTGAGTTATTTGAAATGATAAAGAGAATAAAAAAATCAATAGGGCTTTTGGGGAGCTCAAAGATGCAAACTAAAAATGCAACAAACTTAATAAAATGATCAACAAGTGTACAGAAGACACTAATAAACAGCCAGTTGAGTTGCACAAAATGATACAAAACATGAAAGATCAGTTTAGAAAAGAATTAGAGTCTATGAAAATGTACAAAAAGTTTGAGGAGATTAAAATTCTGTTGAAAGTATGGGCAAAAGAAGTGATCATTGTGCAGAAAGACAGGGATACTCTCAGAGACCTTGTTCTGGGATTCCTTAAAAACAATAAGAGAACAAGAAAAAATAATTCAATAGCCGATGCAGAGATCAATCTAAGATTAGTTAGAATTACCAAAATGTCAGAAGACAGATCAAACATTGAAAGCTTTATACAGATAAAAAAATGGAGCCAGGAGTGGTGGCACACACCTGTAACCCAGCACTTGGGAGGCTGAGGCAGGAGAATCAATGTGAATTTGAGACCAGCCTAGGCTACAAAAGTGAGCTCAAGGCCAGCCTGAACTGCATAATGAGACCCTGTCTCAAAAAGATAAAAAAAAAGTTTTAGAATCTGAAAATAATTTGACATACAGTAAGTGATGCATATAGAATCCCAGATGCTTGAGATTAGAAAAGAACTTCTCCATGACATACCCAATGTCTCAGAAATCTAACATAAGAATAGAATCTTAAAAGCTGTCTGAGAAAAACAGCAAGGCACTTATTTTCCTTACTTTGTTTTGGATTTTTGATACAGGGTCTCACTGGGTAGTGTAATCGGCCTCAAACTCATGCTAATCCTCCTACTTTAGCTTCCTTAGTTCTGGGATTAGGTGTGTATCCCACCATGCCCAGTTCAAACAAATAAACTATAAAGATAAACTTGCTAGAATCATTGCAAACTTCTCAACTTAAATCTTAAAGGCCAGAAGGCATTGAATGAAGTGTTTTGTCCTTTACTTATTTTTTTAAAGATTTTTATTGTATTTATTTATTTTTTTCTTGTTTCAGAATCTTTATTTGTTTATTCACTCATTTTTATGGCCAGCTTAGCCCGCCCCGAGGGCAGGGCTGACGCAGCATGTGGTGCCGGGGATCGAACCGTGGACCCTGAAGCCGCCCAAGCTTTCCCAAACAAGCACTTTAGACCACTGAGCCATCCCGCCAGGCCCCATTTTGTCCTTTAAAAGAAATGATTTTCCAACCCAGGCTGCTATATTCTGCTAAACTAACTTTAAAAGTTGATACAGAAAAAAGATATTTTCATGATAAAGAGCACCTAAAGAAATGTATGGTCAACAAACCAGCATCCTAAACAGTTCTTATTTATACGCTAAAAAATGGCACAAATCTCCCAAAATCAAATGGTTAATACAATAAACATGCCATGCAGTGTGAAAAGATAAATAGAAGGGAAATCAAATAGACCCAGCAAAAGAAAAGTAATCTAGTGATAAGAACGAATCAATACTTTTCAGTAACAACTTTCAAAGTGTGAATGGTCTCAATTCTCCAATGAAAACATCCAGGTTTACAGAACATAAAGAAACAAAGCCCAACAATATACTGTATACTAGAAATACATTCATAAATAAATTCATCCATTAAAAATCGAAGGGTAGAAAACAATATTCCAAGCAAAGAGCACCTGACAAGCACAAATAGTTCTTATGTTCAGACAAAAAGAACTTCAAGCCAAAGCTGATCAGAGGAGGCAAAGATGGCCATTACATAGTGGTTAAAGCAACAATTAAAGTGAAAAAGATAACAGTTATGAATGTATATGCACTAACTTTGATGCTCCCAATGTCATAAACCAAAGGTTATTGGACATCGAAGATCAGATAAACATCAATGCAATTACAGTAGGGAAGTTCAACACCTTAGTCTCACAAATAGACCAGCTAGATAAAGAAAGGTCAAAGTTGAATTAAACTGAAATGCATGGACTCAACAGACATCTCCAAAGTATTCCACGCAATAACAACAAAATATATATTCTTCTCAGTAACACATAGAACTTTCTCTAAAACAAATTCCATATTAACCAATAAAACATAATAAAGAAAATATTCAAGAGCATAAATCTTTCTGCATATTATCATATCATAGTTTAATGACATGAAAAATCAATTTAACAACAATCAAAGAAATTATATATGTGCATGGGAATTAAATAATATACGCTTGATTGAAGGAGTCACACAAAAAAGGGAAGAAAGAAGTTAGTTTCTAGACTCCAAAAATAATTCTTGTACAATACAACAGAACTAATAGGACACAGTGATATATATATATATATATATATATATATATATATATATATATATATATGATTGAACTCAGGACCTTGCATTTGCTTGCCAGGCAGGCATTGAAGCCACTGAGCTATATTCCTGGTACCTATAGACAACAGTGATAGCAGTCTTAAGAGAAAAGTTTGCAGCTGTAAATCCCCACATCAGAGAAACAGAGTAAGCTCTCTAATATTGTACCTGAAAAAGAAAGATCCAAATCCAAAATTTGTACAAGAAGGAAACTATAAAGGTCAGAGGAGAAATTAATGAAATTGTGACTAAAAAACTTGCATGAGCTTTTTCACTGAAAGAAAAAAAAAAAAATAGACCAACTCTAGCCAAATCTTGAAGAAAAAGAAAAAAGATCCAAATTAATGGAATTAGAAATGAAAAAGGTGAATTCACAATAGACTAAATGAAAATTCCAGAAGATTAGTGAGAACTGTTTTAAAATCCTATACTCCAAAACATTAGAGAATTTAGGAAAAATAGATTGACTTCTATATATACATTAGCTGCCTAAACTGAACCAAGAAGACTTAAAAACACTGAATAATCAAAAAATTGACAACTATATTGCAGTAGTAATAAAAGTCCCACTAAACAGCTAAGAAAAGCCCAAGATGCAATGGATTTATACTGAATAATACAATAAATTCAAGTAAATCCTAGCACCAACATTCTTCAAACTCTTCAATGAAAATGAAAGGGGAAAAGTTATTTTGTGAAGCTAATATTACCCTAATTCTAAATCCAGACAGAAATTCAACAAAAAAGAAAACTTCAGATCTATTTCTTTAATGAACACAGATGTAAAATTACTCAATATGATAATAGCAAACAGAAAGGAAAACAAAGAAAAAATAGATCATACATCATGACCAAATGGGCTTTATCCCAGGGATGCAAAGATAGTTCAGCATGCTGGAATCAATAAATGTAATACATTACATAAAGAGAAAAAAGAACAAATTCACATAAGCTGCTGAATAGACACACAAAAAGCCTCTGACAAAATCTAATCTAACATCAATCCATGTTTAAGAAGCCTAAGACAAGAGGCATAGAAGAAAGATTTCTCAACCTTATAAAAGTCATTTAAACCAACCTACTGCCAACATCATATTAAATGGGGAGAACAGAAAAGTTTTCTTCTAAAATCGAGAAAAGACAGGGATATCTACTATCTCCATCTCTCTTTAATGTTTTACTTGTAACATTAGATGAAATGACAAAAGAAAGAGATAAAAGAGACGTGCGCATGCAAGGAAAAGGTCAATTCACCTTTATTTTCACGAGACATTATCTTGTATAAAGAAGGTGCAGAAATATATGAAAGATTCCAAGAACTAGTACGCAAATTCAGCAATGTAGTAGGATGCAAAAATCAACACACAAAACTCAGAAGTGTTATGATAAGGAATTCATGAAGAAAGAACTCAGAATAGTAATACCATCAACAATAGCATAAGAGAAATGAAATATCACTATTAATTTAATCAAGAATGTGAAAGATCCCTAGAAAAAAACAGAATAAAACAAAGCACTATAGTACTTTGAAAAAGGAGGTCAAATAAGACATCAAAAAAGCAACGATATCCTGTTCCAGGATAACAGAACCAATAAAGTGGAAATAGCCATATTTCCTAAGTGGATACACAAATTTAACGCATTCTCACTCAAAATACTAACACCATTTCTTACAGAACTAGAGAAAATAGTCCTAAAATTCATGTGGAGTTAGGAGAGAACCTGAATAGGAAAAGCAATCCTAAACTACTAGAGTAAAGAAGGAAGCATCATAATTCCATTTTTTTTTTTTTTTGTCTTTTTTGAGGCTGGGTCTTCCTGTGTAGTCTAGGTTGGCCTTGAACTCACGCTATAGCACAGGCTGGTCTTAAACTTGCACTGATCCTCCTCCCTCAGTTTCCCACTTGCTGTGATTAGAGTCATGTGCCACCATGCCTCAGAACCAGCTGAAAATGGACTGGAACATTCATTAACTGTGAGCTAAATAAATCTTTTCTACTTTAAATCTGGATGTTAGGTATTTCATCCAAGCAATAAGAGAAAAGTAACAGGCATAATTTGATCACAGAGAAGTAGGTTCATTGCTGTGACTATATACCTGACCATGTCAATCATGAGCTTTGAGAATGACTTAAGGGAAGAGATAGGAAAGGTTAAGAGATATCACCTGAAAAAGAAGTGCTGAAACATCCTTGGCTGTTCTTTATGTAAGATTTTGGTCAGATCTCAGAAAACCAGAAGGCTGACAGTAATGCTTCCTGGGCTGAAGGACTGCATTAATTATTGGACTCTAGATGATGTGTTTTATGGTTTGGCAAAAAGGTTGTCTGAATTTCGCTTGTGTCCAGAGACTTTGCCTGAGACTGAGTTTAAGCACAAAGGACTGATTAATCTTGCAAAAGAATTATCAAGGCAGTTGAATTTTGAAGCAGTGGCATAACTATTGTTGTAGGTGTTTAGTCAGATTTATATTGCGAATCAAGAACAAGGAACCTAGCAGGATGAGTCAGAATATTGTGAGTTTGGCCAGAAAGGAAGCTCCAATAAAGTGGTGGGCTGCAAGATAGAGTTGAGAGGATCTCCACTGCTGAGAAGGAAAAGGAGAGTTTAAAGGATTGCCTGAAGGCATCACTGAAGACAGCAGGTCTCTGCCATTTGCAGCCTCAGAACTGCAAGGGTGAGTGACTTTGCCTTGGGAAGAAAGCTGCAGAACATCATGTTTCAGAATGGCTGCTATGGTGACATCAAGTTCCAGAATGGTAGTGGCATAGGGAATTTGCTCCTCAAAATCAGGTTGAGAATCCTCAGTGGTGAGGGCACGAGACTTTTATAGTCAAGAGAGAAGAAATCCTGGCTACTTCTCAGAAGGCAGCAAAACTTGTCTTAATCCACTTGGCATTGATTTTAGGCCCATGCAGAATGCAGGAGTTCTGAGGTTAAGAAGTCTTCCACCTCAATTTCAGAAGAGAGCCTGGGAGACCAGACAGTGTGTTCCTCAGAGGGCATAGTGTGGAGCTATAAATGAGAAGCCTAATGCGTGGTGGAAACCCCAGAAGTTTGGAAGAGCCAGGAGCATGGATCATCCAAGGAAAATTGCAAGAAGGGAGAAAAGCAAGCTTAAGACAGAAACCATGGAAACTACACACCTGATGTGCCACAGGGGCATAGCCATATAAGGCTTTTGGAGCTCACAACTCATCACAGATTGTTTTGGTTGTTCCATATGGAACTACAAGGCTTAATGTTTTCCCCCTGTGATCTTGGAATTGTTTTGGTCTCAGTGCTTTGTTTCCATATTTGTATATTTGTAATGTAATGTTTTTCTTGTGCCATTGAATGTTGAAACTGCTTAACTTTTCATTTATACAGAGCCCTCAGCTAAGAGTTTGTCTTAGATCTTCAAGGAACCTTGGGAATTGGACTTTTCAGCTGTTAGGACTTTGGCAACTCTTAGAGATGGACTAAAATATCTTTTGCATAAAGAGATGCACATGAGTCTTTGGGTATCCAGCAGCAGGATGTTATGGTTTGTGACTAGGTGTCCCTCCAATGTTTCATGCAGTCATGGAGTGGCTTCTAGAGTTTGGGATTAATTCATGATCTAATGCTGGGATTATGGGTGTAAGTGCTATACCCATTCTGGGACAGATAATCTATGTTACAATAGAAGGAAGAAAGAGAGGCTTACTAGTTCCCACACCTTCTGATCCTCCCAAGCTCTTTGCTGTCTTCCAATGCCACAAATGGCTGTTCTCTTCCATGTGCCACTCTCCCTTGGAGTCAGCCAAGTATAGAATGAAACCTCCTCTAACTGTGAGCTACATAAACCTTTCTTTCCTTACTTATGTATTTTGGGTGTTTTGTCCCAGAGATGGGAGGAGTAACTGAGACATAAAGCTACCATGCTGAAAACAGAATAGTACATATTTGCATAAAGGCAAACACTTGGATCAATGGAACAGAAATGAGAATGCAGAAACAACCCCAGGCAAATTAACTTGCATATCTGATCTCTCAAAAGAGCTCCCAAAACTCTCTAGAGGAAAGACAGCCTCTTTAATTAATGACACTGGCAAAACTGACTGTCTACATGAAGCGCATTGAATGTAGAACTGTTTTGATTACTATGTGGTAAAATGAAATCAAAATGGGTTAACATCGCAAGTAGTAAACCATAAATAGTTAATCTACTGGAAGATAAAATAGATAAAGATCTTGAAGATATAGGGATAGGCATGGACTTTTGAACTAAATAGAAATCACACACAATAAATAACATCTCAAATGAGCAAATAGAATCATATTGCATCAAAACACTTCTGTATACCCAAGGACACAGCCAACAGAATAAAATGACAGCCCTTAGAATGGGAAAAGATTTTTGCCAGTTACTCTTTGGACAGAGGACTAGCATGGAGAGTACATAAAGAACTAAAACAAACAAACAAACAAACAAACTAACTAACTAACTAAATAAATAAATAAATACCTGAAATAGAAGGCAAGACTGAAATAGACACTTTTCAGAAGTATATATGATCAATAAATGTATAAAACACATTCAACATTATTGGCCATTAGAGAAATGCAAATTAAGACAACTTAGACTGCGTATTTCTCCATAAAGAATAGTTATTATCAGGAAATCAAAGAACAACAAATGCTGGAGTGGCTGTGGGGAAAGGAACCCTCCAGTGTTGGTAGGAATGCAAAGTAGTATAGATATTATGGAACTCGGAATGGAGATTTCTCAAAACACTGAAACTAGAAATTCCATTCAACCCAACTATTTTGCAGATATATTTCTGGTAGAGTTATATCACAGTGACAAATGCATACCAATATTTGTAGCAACATAATTAATAATAAATACATCTCCAAAGTAGCCTAAAGTACATCAGTAGATGAATGGATAAAGAAAATGTGGTGTTCATATACAATGGAGCACTGCTACGCTATCAAGGACGATATTTAGTCATTTGAAGCTAAATGGCAGTACCTTGAAACCATAACATAAATTGAAATAAATCAGATGTATAGGCTTAAATATTGCATATTTTTTTTCCTTTTAAAAATATTATTTTTTCCCTTTTACTAATGCATATTTAGTGTATAGAATGATTATATTCACTCCAGGGGATTGATACATGTATGTGACACATTTTTCTTCTTTTCCCTTCAATTTTCTTCTTTTTCCACTGTACTTCCACTGCCTTGTCTTTTTCTACCATCAGATTCATTAAAAGATCATATAAATTGTCAAACATACTGACTGAAAAATACAGAGGTAGAGGCCAAAGAATATATAAATCACAGAAGATGAATGTACTAAGTCATAGCACACTTCCAGACACGTTGTCCCCACTGTATGATAACTTTCCACTCCTCTCTTATCCTTGTTTATGAATATTTTTACATATAAAAGAAATTGTGTGATATTTAAGTTTCTAGCAGTATAGTCTTTAGGTACATCCATTTTCCTACAAATGACTTGCTTATATATTTTTTTCCCCTGTTTGAGTCAAGGCCTCACTATGCAGTTCAGGCTAGCTTTGAGATCACTTTGTAGCCTAGGCTGCTTTCAAACTTGCAACAATCCTCCTACCTCAGCTTTTCCAGGCCTGGGATTGTATATACAACACCTGGCTTCAAGTTTATCCTTTTGGGGCCCCGCAGGATGGCTCAGTGGTCTAAAGCACCTGCAGGCCGCTTCAGGGACCGCGGTTCGATCCCGGGCACCACATGCTGCGCCAGCCCTGCCCTCAGGGCAGGCTGAGCCAGCCATAAAAAAATAAATAAATAAACAAACAAAAGTTCTGAAACAAGAAAAAAATTAAAATTTAAAAAAAAATTTTTAAAAGTTTATCCTTTTTATGGAAAAGTAGTGCTCCATTTCGTATAAATATCACATTTTTTAAAATATGGGAAATCCAAAAAGAAAATAAACAGCAAAATAAAACACAGATGAGAGGAAATAGGGAAGTAGGTTTTTCTGCAAATGCTAAGGAGATCAAGAGAACAAGGAATGCGAGAGGAAAGAGGTGAATAAGAATGTGATGTGTTACATGAATGCAATCATAATGAAATGAAACACACATTAATAAAGTAAAGATTGAAAAAATCTAATTGATTAGTGGTAAGGAGAACACTGAAGTCCAGGATATGGATAATGTCTTGGTTACTTTTCTCTGGTTGCTGGAACAAAACACCTGACACTCAAAATTAAACAAGGAAAGGTTTATCTGGCTCACAGTTATTGGAGGTTTCAGTCCATAATCAGCTGGCTCCAAGGCAGAGGGCAGAGGTTCATTGTTGTGGGAAACAGCAAGAACAAAAAGGGAGGAGGCTTTTTTCTAGAGAGCTAGAAAGCCTCTCCCTTCCTTCTATTGCATTCAGGCTAGCTGCCCCAGGGCCAGTGTAGCACTCATACTTATAATCCCAGTAGTCCTCACACCCATAATCCCAGCACTGGATCATCCATTAATCAGAAATTATAGAAGCCCACCCCATCACTGCATGAGGCTTTGGGGGATGACTACACACAAACAGTAACATTATTTTTAGGGCTGAACATACACAACTTTTAGGAGTTTGGTAGATGTTGTACTGATAAGTTTTTTTTAATATCTGATCTGATATTGTTATAATCACTCAGAAACAGTACTTAAAATATACTCTTGCTAAATGTTTATTTTTAAATTATTTATTTCATAAGTAAACATCTCATTATCTCCAATGTTAAAGCAATTTTAGCATAACTAAAATAGCATAACACATCTAAATTTGTTTAAAAAACTTTAATTTGAGATAACGAGAAACTCAAGCACAGCTGTGAGAAATAATACAAGGAATACAAGAAGATTCTCTTTATTTTACCCAATAGTAACTCCTATTTAGCTATGTTATGGTATCGCACTTAGAAAACTGTGCTGATAAACAATGCATTATATTTTAATAATAATTTTGAGTATGATAAGATATGAAAATAGTGTTCAAATTTGTTTTCTCATATTCTTCATTGGTTTTGTTACACTTAGGGGAACCTCCTCTCTCTCTCTGTCTCTCTCTGTCTCTCCCTGTCTCTCTCTGTCTCTCTCTCTCTCCTCTTTTCTTTATTTGTACTGGTGATTTAAACCAGGGCACATTGCATTGGGTTATACAACAAACACCTTTTTGAGAAAAGTTCCTATTGAGATTTTGAGACTGGGTCATGTGAATGTGAAATTTCCCAGGCTGTGGTTGAATTTGTGATTCTTCTACCTTAGTCCCTCAGAGTGCTGGGATTATAGGGAAGGGACAATGTTAAGCAAATTTCTCACATTCTTAAGAGGGAGCAAAGCAAAGCAAAGCAAAGCAAAACAGCACAGTAAAACTGAACACTCAATAGTATTTTCTGTCTTACTTCACCTGATGTGGTCATGTATACCATATGCACCTCTTGACATCCATTGTAAAATGAAACAGAAGAAAGGGATGAGGATAATGGGAAATCCATCATATTCCATCACAATTCTCCTTAATTTGAAGGAAATCATACTGAAATGCATAAAATATAAGTATATGCCAAGTCACATAAATGGCTAGAGTCAAGAGCTGGAATTTTAATCTGAGTTTTTTTTCCTGCTTTCTAAAATAGCAGAAAGATGTATGGAAGCTCAGAGGAGAAAAAGTAGTGGAGAGATTCCAACATGCCATACCTGAGCAGCACAAATACTGCCACTTCAGTCAATATGTTCTGGTGCACTGACCTACAGGACTGGTGAGTTCAGCTGCAGATGAAAGGACAGGGAACTTCATCCTCAGGACAAGTCATCCACCCTGATCCTATCATTGTATAGCTGAGAATTTGGGGCAAATCATGTGATCTCGAAGAAATTCTATGTTTCATCTGTAGGTGGGAATGTGAGTACCTATTTTATAGTGTTATTGGCTGATGACACAAGATAATGTCTATGAAGCTGCCAATGAATAACACTGTTCAGTGTACACCGATTCAGCTCAAATGCTTGGCAAATAGTAAAAGTCAAAGGCTACAGAAAATTCTATTCAATGTTATCAACAAGGCTGAAAAGCTTTTCTTAAATACAAATTTAATCATTTATTTATTTGGTACAGAGTCTTGCTATGAGCTCATACTTGCAGTAATCCTCCTGTCTCAGCTTCCCCAGCACTGAGATTACAGGCATGCACCACCACATCTGGCTGTGCTGGCTGGCACAGCTGCTGTGCAGTATTGGGGATCACATCTGGGTTCTTGTTCTTGCCAGGGAAGTGCTTAGGCTATTGATCTAGCTCCTCAGCCAAAAGACTGACATTTTTTAAGACCAATTTTTCCCAAAAATCTTTTCATCTGGTAGTTGAAATTTTCTCAAGGCAAGGGTAAACCCTGGTGCTCTCTTCTCATCATGGGGTCATGGGCTATGGGGGTAACATCCATCACCCCTTTTCTTTTGACCCCAAGCTCTTATAGCTCAGGACTGATATATTGCTCAAGAAACCAAGGTATACCATCAGAAGGCTTCTAACTACTAGCTTGTAGTTTTAGCTGGATTCAGCTTAAATTCAATAGTCTCTTTATGTACTGTTCTGGTGTTTTTCTCAGGAGCAAAATATCAGGCTGACCAAGATCTAGATACTTGCTGCTTTGTTAATATAGATGAATCATGCAAGTAGAAAGGTGATCTTGCTACCAAGGATTCGGCAAGCCAAAGTAAATCTCTGCAGAGCCCTCTAGAATGGCCTAGCCCAAAAACCTGAGGAGCTGAAGGTGCTGCTGGCTAAGTTCCATATTCTTTAATGTAGATATTTTGTGTCTGTTTCACCACTGGCAAGAAAACATTGCAAATCAATCCCACTATTATTTCCCTTACTTTCTAACATGTTATTGCTGCAAGTATCATTTTAGAAAGATGTAATTTCTAAACTATGGGCATAAGGTTTTCTTTGGTAACATCTGTCACAATGTCATGTTTTTGTTTCCCCAATAAAAATGAGTTTCATTATTAGGGGAGTCAAACCTGAAAATATCAGTTGTCTTGTGGAGTTCAATGTCAAAATGCCATTTTTTGTTTACAGATTCTAATATGGGTTTTTAAACGAAAACAAACAAAAAAGTAGTTTGGAAAGGTTTTGAACACTTCAGTATAAAACGTATTTAAAATTTTCATTGATATTCCGAAAACTTAATAAAGGTTTATTAACTTGACTGTTTAAATAAGTACTGAAGACTTTATGTGAAAAGAGAACAAAAACTCTTTAAACAAGGCCCATTTCTCACTTTAATGCAAATTAGTACAATTTGGAGAGTCCATCAATATTTCTAAATATAAATGGCACAAAGTTAATGGCACATTTCATGTTACTCATTCACATACCAACTGCACTTATGAAAAGCCTTTCAGAATGAATAGATTTTTGCCTGTAGAAGGTAAGCTCATTCTTTTAAATATTCAAAGAAAATGTAAGACTATGAAGTCACAGAAGAGCCCAGGCCCAGCATGTGAGTGGAATTGCCCGGAGCCAACCAGAAATGCATTTGACCCAGCATCAGGCCTGGCTTGTGAGTGGAACTTCATCCATCAGATAGGCCTGGTGTGAAATCCTGTGGCAGAACTCTCTGCAGAGAGGGTAGAGTCAAGACCCACCAGCTGATCAAGGAGCAGAACATCATGTCAGAGAGGCACAGCAGGTTCACCTCTAAGGGCTACAGCAGGAAGAAGTGTAACATAGCAGCCAGACCCAAGCCACACCCACCTGGATGAGTTTGAAATTGATAGATCTGGATGTGGTGCTAATATAAGAAGCAACAAGATCCAGCACTGATTGTACAGTGAAAAAAAAAAACCCTTTTATTTTGTCTAAGAGTAAAGGAAATGGGATATAAAATTCACAGACCAACTTCTTAAAACCCTAGGTTTGGGAGGTAGGAGAAATATAGCAGAAAAGAGAGGAGGGGAACATAGGATTATATAGGGGAGAAATATTTCTGTTCTTCTTTGGGCATGAGAGATGCTCTAGAAATTTGTTCCTTTTTTTCTTTTATGTTTCTTTCCAGTTATCCTTATGACAATTGTCATTGGTCAGGGTTCAGGAGAGTGCATCTCCTTTGCTCTCTGATAGAATTATGATGAAGTTAGAGACTATCTAGTGGTGACTCTGGAAGCCATCTTTGATCCTGACAATTTTGATTGGTCTAGCCAAGGAGAAACTTCTAAGCTATTGGCATCCTGTCCTCAAAGATAAGTGGGATTAAGGCAGGGAACAAATTTCTGATTCATCTAGGCAGTATAAGATCAGGGCAAGGAAACAGAAGTGGAGAAAAAAGTGAAGAAAAGAAGGAATGAAAACTGAGAGAACAACTTTTTTTTCCCTTGCTACCCTCAGGTTATCATGGCTATCTCAAGAACTCTGCACAGGAAGGAAGACACAAGGGACTATGGACTCACAACTCTTCCTGGACTGAGAGGCTTGCACTGCTGGACCAAGGAGTTATCTGATGACAACTCTGTCCTTATCCCTGATGCCAGGTGCTCCCATCTGAATTAAGGAACAAATAATGCGTAGTAAGAACCTGCCAGGACCTTATATGTAGTAATGAACCTCAGAAGGAAGCAGGAATTTTTGTAATAACCGAGAATTGTAGAGCAGGTTAGGAAAATGAAGATTGATTAAGAAAAGATGCTGCCATTTCTGATGTTGAGAAGTGCATTGCAGTGTGGAATGGAAGAAGAGAGAAAGGAGACGGAATTACAACAGGCCTGGAATCTGCTTTCTAGAAATTGCCGTTGAGCTACTAGAAATGAAGCAGCCAGATGGAGGCTTCCAGCCTGCTTTGACTTAGCATTCCCTCTGTCAAGGGTTGAAGGCCAGCGGGCTAATAATATGAAAACTCGTTGAGGAAGGCAGTGAAGCATTCCAGGAAATCTCAAATAAAATACTCTGGGTATCAACACATACTGAACAGGAGCACACAGTGTACTTAGTGATTTACTTGATTGTGGAAGCTACGGTATGTACAAAATTGTTCTCAACCTTGGACTGCACATCTTTATATGGTCTTTAAGTGCTGGCTAAAACTTCAGGTAAATGCTGGTCTGATTTATTTCATTTGACAGTATGTTCTTATCATATTGTCTCCTTAGTGAGAAAATCTTAAAAAGAAAAATTGAATCTTCAGGGTACAATAGGTACTGGGAAAAGCGAATGAACTTATCCAAAAGGAAAGCTAATGAGTTGAAGAAAAGGACAGGAGGAGGAGTGGGGGAAAGTGACTTATCTATATATGTAAGCAGGATGGTTTGTACAACTGTACTGTGGATTTCTGCTGGTCTATCAAAAGGAGCAGTTAATCCTTAATTTGTTCGGTCTCCTTTTTCAAATGTTTGTACATTTTTATTCTTAATTTCTTTCTTCTAATTTTACATGCACATATCTGGTAGTATGAATAACTGGTTGGAAGATAATGTGAGGTATTATAACAAATACTGTGAAATCCGTTTTACTGTTAAGTGAAGTTCTGCATCACTTGCAATTTTTTGTTTTAATTCTAATTTGTAATCTCTTTAAAAAATAAAAAAATAGAATTTTTAAAAATAAGTGCAATTAAATGAATAAATGCAATGGATTCATTTGCCAAACCCGCACTATACTCTCCTATGTGTTTTGAGAGTTTCAGTATATTTAGGATAATTCAGTGATTCTAGTCTTTATATGAAGTGATGGAGTGAGGGTATAGATTTCCTGAATCCTCCTCCCCGTCTTATACATGCCACATGTGAAGGGCTTCCGTTTTCTACTGGTTTCTTGTTGAAAGATTTAGCTCCCAAGGATTTTTTTTTGTGTGTGTGTAAATAAGGGAAATGAGCATCTTGCTGTGCTTAAGGCTTGCTTTTTTGAGGGATTGTGGCAATGTTAGCTCATGTCAGTTTGTGCTACACTCTTCCTGATGCAGATTGCAGCTTCAGCATTGCCTTGATGCTGAAACCAGACAAGGACCCAATCATAAAAGGAAACTACTGACCAATCTGTGTAATGAATATTAATGTAAAGATCCTCAATAAGTTATAGGCAAGCTAATGCAAGAAATCATCAAAAAATTGTACATCACAATCAAGCAGGCTTTATCCCAGGAATGCAAGGTTGGTTCAACATATGATAATTCATAAATGTAATGCATCAAATAAAGAGAAGCAAGAATTCAAAGAAATCATGAGATCATATGAACAGATGCAGGAGATAACCTGTGACAAACTCTAATATCTGTTCATCATACAAATCCTGAAGAAAATAGATATAGAAAGACTGTATCTCAATTTGCTAAAGGCATTATGACAAACCTATTGCCAACATTTTATTAAGGGGGAAAAACTGAAATCTAGAATCATGACCAAGACAAAAATACCCCCTATCACCACTCCTCCTCAGTATAGTACTTAAAATTTAGCCAGTGAAATCAGTGAAGAGAAAAAAAAAGAAAAAGGAAGGGAAGAGGTTAAAATATCTTTATGCACAAATAGCATAGTCCTTTACGTTGAAGGCCAAAAAATTCTGCCAAATGACTCTTACAGCCAATAAGCAAATTCAGCATGCAGTATGATACAAAGATTAATGCACAAAACCAAATGGAGTTATTGTGTAATAAAAAATAACCAATGAAAAAGATGTGAGAAAATAGTACAACAGATAATAGCTTCAAAAAATTAAATATTTGGGGATTAACCCAACAGAGGAAGTTGAAAATATCTATATTGAAAATTATAGCATTTGAAAAAAGGAAAACAAAGAAGACATCAGGAAAATCAAAAAATATTCCCTATTCTTGGATAGACAGAACCAACATACTCAAAATGCCCACATTTCCAAAATTGATGTATAGGTTTAATGCAGTCCCAATCAAAGTGACAACAGTATTCCAGACAGAAGTAGTGAAAATAATCCTGTAGTTCATACAGAAGTGGGAGAGACCCAGAATAGCTAAAGCAATACTGGGCAACAAGAAGAAAGCAAGAAGCATTCCAATTCCCATTCCAGGTTTTGAGTTGTATTACAAAACTGAAATGCTAAGAAACTAGGATAATTTTGGCACAAAACAGGTCCTAGGATGAATGTAATACAATGAATGATTCAGAAACAACCCCAGGCACATTTAGCTAAATAACTGATCATTGAAGAAAGACCCCAAAAACTTCACTGGAGGAAAGGTAGCCTCTTTTATTAATGACACTGGGAAAATTGGCTATCTGCATGCAGAAGATTGTATCTAGGGCCATATTGCTGACTAAGTGGCTAACTAAAAATCAAAATGTATCAATGATCTAAATAGTATGCCAGAGAAAATCTAGTAGAAGATAAAATAGGTAAAGTTCTTAAAGACAAAGGCACAGACAAGGACTTTCTGAACAGAACACAAATTGCACAAGATAAACAATATTACAAATTAATGAATATGATTATATTAAATTAACAAAACTTCTGTGCAGCAATGAAACCAATTAACAGAGTAAAGAGACAACCTACAGAATATAAATGGTTTGCTCAGCTATTCCTTGGTTGCAGAATTAATATCTAGAATAGGTAAAGGACACAAGAAAATGAGTTCTCTCAAGATAAAAGATAAAATCAAAAATAGGCAATAAATATAAAATACTTAGCAGAAGTACAAACAGCTGGCCAGGCTGTGGATACAAATGAACACTTCTGCACCTTTGGTGGGCATGAAAACAGTACAAGTACTGTGGACAGCAGCATGGACATTCCTCAAAAAACTTAGAGTAAAAATTTCATCCAATTCAGCCATTCTCCTAATTCTCTTCCTTAGAGTTAATGACATCCTACTATCATGATATATCCATGCCCATTTTCTAGCGGCACAACCTGCAAGAGCTAAACATTGCAAGCATCTGTCCATCAATAGATGAATGGAGAAAGAAAATGCAGTGTTTAGACACAGTGGAGTACTACTGCACCAGAAAGGAGAATACATTTAAGTCAGTTTTATAGGAAATGATGGTACTTTGAATCTAGTGTTAAATGAATAAACTAGACAGAAAATCTTAAATGTTGCATGGTTTTTCTTATACGAGAAACACAGAGATAAATTGCAGAGCAAAATAAAAGGTGGATAATAAGAAATAGGGAGATAGTTTGCAAAAGGGAAATGGTCAAAAGAATGGTGAGGGGGATAGGTTAGGGAAGAGGAATGTTCGGATAATTAAAATGTGTACACATGACATCCCCCCATGCTGAATGTAATAATTGTGCTTTATAACACGTGTCAATAAATTTAAAAAAATTAAAGATACCAGCTTCCTAGATCTTGTTCAGACACACTACTAGAACTGGGTCAAAAGAAGAGATTTAGACAACTGGAGCATATAGGAGGTTTGCACAGTGTGAGAATCAACATGGTACTGGTAGGACAGTACTGATGACCTTCTCCATTGGAGGAGACCCATACTCATGTGTGCCACTTCTAATATGAATGGGTTACAAGGCGTGAGCCAGTGATGAGCCTAGTGAGTCTCAGAACTGCCAGCCACCTTTGACTAAACAGAGATTCTCACATTTTAGAAGAGATGGAATCATGGTCTATATTATGTGGAACAGTCAACTTTATATGGATAGATTGCCTGCTGGACCTTCTGCTACTGGCAATTTCAGAGAACTACTTAGACCTAGAAGAGCTATTGGTGGCCACTTGCCTGGCCCCTCCCACCCAGCGCAGCCCATCTTGGAGTCCTGAAGCATCATCCTGCCACCCAGAGGAAGCTCAGGACTGGGGAAGATTGTGAGATTCTGAGTTCAACCATTCTTATTACAGGGCCTCAAAGATACTTGTGACTTAAGAGAGAAGGCAACAGGAGATGATTCCAGGACATGGAACTTGCTTTGGCAGATTATCCTGAGGAGTCACATTACAGCCTGTTACCTACCTCAGGTGGATTTCCAGGGGACTTCAATATTGTTCCAGAGGCCAGGACCAAGCTAAATGAACATGTGAAGAGGCATTTGCTTAGGAGTATGTGAATGACAGCAAAAGATCACAAGAAGTTTTGATCAGTCAGAGGCAAGGCTAGGAGAGTGAGCAGGTGGATCCCAAGCCTCGGCTCCCACTGGGCGAGTGCACAGCACAGAGTGTCTTTCCTAGGAAACTTTTAGAGAGGGCACTTCACTCTTCATAAAACTTTGGAAATCTTATTTTTGGAGTTTCTGTGTCATCCAATATCAAATATTAATAACTACCCTCATACAAAATGAAATATAAATTTCCTGTCAGAATGACAGAAATTCTGTAATTGACTTTTAACATTATTTGACAGAAAATAAATCCTCCATTTAATGATTGGCTGTGATCGCTGTGCCTTCAAAATTCTCACTACAGGGGAAAATGTATGCTATTGACTGTTTTCAAGTGGTAGTGAAATTTTACAGATATTAAATATAAGGATTGACAAATCTGAAGTGTAATGTTTTTATAGGCACTAAATTAAACATTTATTACTTCTGAATCCCACCCTTCCTTTTCAGAGGTATTAGCCTCTATTATTATTTTTTTTCAAATCTCTAGCATTTTATGGGTCCCTGATGAGTTCATAGACTCCTCTCACTGGACCTATTGTATCATTTAGAAGTGGCAGCGTCTCCCAGCTGAGCCCTTATATGGGGCTAGTTCCTAAAACAGCTAGGAAGTTGACTACAGTGTGGAAGATTTTTGAAGGATATGAACCGATCACTTATTAACTCTATTTTAGTTGTAGAACAGGATCTTTCCTAAGGGTTACTTCATTTTCTTCCTGACAAAGAGAATGAAAAAGATTAGGTATTTTCTGATCAAGTGATTCTTGTGTGTTCTTCCTGGTGAGTTTGCTGAGAAAGATCGAGTAATCAGAATCCAAGTAGTGCACGTAAAAGGCTTAACCTAAATCACAACAGGTGTTATCATTTGTGTCTAGTTGTCCCCCAAAGCCTCATGCAGTGATGGAATTGGGACTTTTAGAGTTTGGGATTAACTCATGATCCACTGGGATTATAGATCTTAGTATTGCTGGGATTATGGGTGTGAGTGCTACGCCCAACCTGGAGCAGAGAGCCTGAATGCAATAGAAGAGAGACAGAGAGATAGACTCTCTCTGTTGTTATCGTTGCTGCTACTGCTCCCTTGGCTCCTCTTGCTGTTTGCCACCACCATGGAAGGTTGCCCTCTGCCATGTGCTGCTCTGCCTTGGAGCCAGCTGAGTATGAACTGAAACCTCCAGTAACTGTGAGCTCAATGAATCTTTTCCTTCCAGTTTGGATGTTGAGTATTTGTCCCAGAAATGAGAGAAGAGTAACTGAGACAACAGGTGATCTGGAAAAGCACACATAGACTACAGAGGAACTGACCTGAGCCCAGGCTCCGTACGGTACTGGCATAAGTTTTATAAGATCTAGATATGGTTCATAAGAAACACAATAATAATAATAATAATGATAATAATAACAACAAGTCTTCCCAGAATGGTTGTAGATGAAGGGTGATAGTCAGGACATTCTTGGTCACTCTTGCTCCTCTTGAGACATCTGTGACTTAAAAGAGTTGATATTCTCTTCTTCACAGTATTAGTCTGATTGCTGCTACATTTCTTCTTTTTCCCTTTGTATTTCAGTTTCTCTCACCAACCCTTGCTCTGTCCTTTTTCTCCGTTAATAAATGAATGATTTCAATAATAGTTTTCCATTTTTTCCATTCTTTTTATTCTCATCTGCTAGTGGGTAGATACTCTAAATACCACTTGGGAAATAAGGCTTTCACTGTTACAACTTCTTGTTGTTGCTATAACAGATGTCCTCAGATGTAGTGTGTTAAAGCAATGAAAGTTTATTGTAATACAGCTGTGGAGACTAGAGGTGCAAAGTGAATACTGGCCTAAGATTGAGTTAACACTGGGATAGCATTGCTTCTCCAGAATCTAGGGGAAAAATCTGCTTCTTAACTGTTTAGTTTCCAGAGGCCAAGTGTCTCCTTTGTATGTGCACACTGCCTCCACTTCAGTGAGCTCACAGGGCAGCTTTTGCTGTCCTGTCTGACCTGTGCTTCCATTTTTCCCTTTTCTCTGATTGTAACCTGCCGTCCTCAGGTAAGGATTCTTGTAATTAGATGGAGTAAACCTGATGGCCAGGTACATCCTCCTGTCCCAAGGTCTGAACTTCAGCATTTTGGCAAAGTCCTGTTAGTTAAGATAATAATTTATAGGAATTACTCCACTTAATGTGATGGGCTACTTTTTCTAGAGAATGGGAATGGACACTTGTTTCTTTGACTATTTGAGTTCCTTCTTTAAGGATGAACCAAGGAATGTATGCAGATGTCCTTAAACATCATTTTAAGAGGAGAATTCTGAGTTAAGCACAAAGTTTTGCATATTGTGACTTGTTCGTTTTCTGGCTGGAGGAAGACTTTTCCTTTCTCCCAGCTACATCTATTTAAGGAGCTTGGCTTTATGGGAAAGATCACTCTGGTTGTTCCCAATCCACTTTCCTCCTGTAGTGTTTCACATCTGCTTTGTTATTTGTGAACCTCCGATATGGTGCCAATGGACGCTTGTCTTCCAACAGATACTTCTGTTCAGCTCTGTCTGTGGGGAATTTTTACTCTCAGTTCTTTATCGAGTATTTAATTTCCAATTTCTGAGTTGTACTGAAGGTGAGGAAGGCCGATCTGATCTCCCAAGGGGCTCCATGCCAGCAGAATAATTAGCTAGGCTTCACGCCAATTCAGAGCTTTGATCTGGAAACCCATAACCTCTCGTTTCAATATGGCGCTGGAAGAAGGTGTTGGGCTAAAGAAGAATGCATGAGGATCTTCTTTCAGACTACACAAATGTTAGCCTGGATATGCTGAGAACCAGATTATACAGAATGCTGTTGCAAAGAAAAAAAAAAAAAAAAAAGATATTCATTGGTTCATTTAACTAACCAAACTCTAATCTTGTGTCTGCAGCTTTGCAGAAAATTTAAACTAAGGAAGCTTGTGTTCAAAGGAAGATAAAACTGATACATTGATTGAATTGTGAATGGCACATTTTGGGCACAAGAGGCTCAATGTGCACAGATCGGCGTCTGTTAGGATGTTTGTGGCCATAATGAAAGTGATATCAGAAAAAGCCAACTGTGCTCTCTCCATCTTAAAAAAAAAAAATCAGAGAGGAGAATAAACGTAGTATGACATATAAAAGGCACATTTAACCAGAAGACACATTGTGGTTTTGTGGCCAGTAGCTTAAATACAAAAGATTCCTGTTGGAGTGAGGTTTGAAAGGCAGAAGAGAAATAAAGCAGCCTTAGAAAGCTGTCTGTCTATGTGAAGCACTTCGCTGGCACCAGCATGGATCGTGGCAGCTGCATTTGGTATCCAACAGGGAACTATAGATTTTTACTAATACTCTTGGAGAAAGAGCCTGGCACATGTCCTGGAAGCGGTCTATGTGCTCAGAAGGTCCACTCGGCTGGCATGGAAGCGTCAGAACCCCAAAGGATGCTGCGCACTTCCCTAATGCTTTTTCTTCATCGTGGTTTAAATGTAGCTTTTAAACTTGAGAGGGAACCATAATGGAATTGCAAAGTGGGCTCATTAGATGGATTGAAACACTTTATGAGGTATGGCAATGGGGAGGTGGGGGTGTGAGTGGGGGCTGGCGGCAGGCTTGGCCCGTGCTCAATTAATGAAGGCAGTGGCCTTCCGGAGGAGCTGGCAAGAGGATCCTGAGGTACCTTGTCTTAAAATACCTTTTCTGTTGGCCTGTTGTGATGCTTTTATCTCAGCCTTTAAATACCGATGGGCGAAGACTTAGAGGTGTTCAGCAAGCAGGGAAACACCAGGGTTGCTGGAACTGGTCTTGCGTTCAGCTCTATTCCTTTCAAAGCTGTCTCTCGTCTCTGTTCTGACTCCGTTCCTGCATGGCGACAATTTCTCCTTCATGCATACTTTCTCTCACTTGCTCACCATGCACCACTCACTACGGGCAAGTCCTGTCACGCCCATCTCGGGACCGATTTTCTCCAGGCCAGTGCCCTGCCTCATTCACCTCCTGCCTGCATGAACATAGATGGCTTAAGAACTTTTCGTGCTTTTTTGGTCATGTCTACTGGTCATGCATCCTTCATGCTGTTTCCATTAACCTTTCTAAAACACAGGTCTGATCTTCTCACCATCTTCCTTTAAACTGCCCCATAACTCCTCAGTAGTTGCACGATTCTCCAGCTCTTGGATTGCTAAAGGCCCTGCAGACCCATTGCTCTCCACCTGCCTCTCTTCTGCCCTGGCCTCTCTCCATATGGGAAATCTCTCTCCTGTGATTGTAAAAGCAGAAACTTTCTCAACTATAATTTGTGGCATATGTTATTGACCCTCTACCAAGATGGGCTTCCTTTCTCTCACTGCTTGCAAAATCTCTTAGCTTGCACAACTGACAGGAGGGTTAGTGCTGCTTCTGTTACTCTTCTAGACAAGACTCTGTTGGGGGCACAAAATACCCTGTCCGTGCCTCTTTCGAAGTACTTTCCATTTTGTTAGTTATTGTCTGCTCATTTTCTTTCAAATGTATTTAGTACAGGGTCTACAGGGTCTCATTGCCTAGATCAGACTCCTAGTGATCCCCCTATTTTCAGCCTCCCAAGAGCTGGGACCATAGTTACACGCCTCCATGCCCAATCTAAATCACCATCTCAGCACACACCGGGGGAGGAGACCGGCATGGCACGCGGGAGATGGAATCCCAGTCTCTGTATCTGCCTAAGCACACACTTTTATCCACTAAGCTATCTGGCTGGGTACTGTCTGCTCATTTTCTTCAAGTTATATATAACATAGCCCTATTTTCAGGTCTTCACTGCTAACATAATGACTAGAACAGTAAATCTAACCTTAAACCGCTGAGTTACAAGAAATAGACCAGTTTGGGGAATTAGTAGGTAGCGTTGGTTTCTCCACTCAATAACTACGTTAATATAGTTCTTATTATAAAGTGAGACAAATCTTCAGTTTTACTACTTTTTATCCTCTTTGTTATTTTACTAAACATACCCCCATCATATTCATTCCAGGAAAGCTCGTGGAGTGTATTACTTCAGTCTTTGATTGTAAAACAAATATTAGCTATTATATCCTGACACTTTTGGGTGAGCCTAGGTCAGGAAAAACAGGCAAGCTCCCTGCTTTCCTGGGACTTGTAATCCAGACTGAATGCAGTAGACATGAAACGTACAAACGTACAATGAGATCTTTCCAATAGACTGGAGTGCTAGGTGGAGCATTGGAACAGGAAGGCCATGGAGCAATTGGTAGGAAGGAACTTTCCAGTTAGGTCACATGTTGTTAGAGAAGACTTTACTGAGATGGTGTCATGAAGAAGAGGGCAAATGACAAGAATCAAGAACGAGACTCCTGTGAGCAGAGGTAACTGCAGCACAGAAACACTAAATGGTGAAGATGATGACTGCAAGAAAACAAGTACTCCAGATGGAAGAAAGATGTGTACGGGAAAGAGGTGGAGGATGAGTTCTGAGAAGTGGGTGGGTGAAGACTGGTGGGACGAGTGGGTAAGGTGGCTCCTTCTTGGCCATGAGATGCCTCCAGGAACTTTAGTATGAGAGCAGAGAAATGAAAAGCCTGGAGATCCAAGCCTTGTAGAACCAGCTTTCCTATAGTTCTCACGGGCTTCTCTTCCCTCTTCCCCTCTTCCTCCTCCTCCCCCTGACCCTCCCTCTCCTTCTTGTCCTTTCCCTCCCCCTCCCCCTCCTTCTCCTTCTTCTCCTCCTCCTTCTCCCTCTCCCAATCCTTCTCCCTTTCCCTCTTCCTCTCCCCCTCACCCTCCTTCTCCCTCTCCTCTTTCTCCTCCTCCTCCTTCTCCTTGTCCTTCTCCTGCTGAATTCCACATGTGATGGGTTGACTTAGTTTGAGTGAGCTACTCAGGTTCCATTTTGATAGGAGCAAGCATGCTAGTCTGGGTGCTCTAGTGATGAGGCAGCAGTGGGCCATCCAGCAAGAACCACTTGTCTCCAGGGCAGCTGTTCTCAACCTGTGGGTCTCTACCCAGCGGGGGTCAAACGACCAAAACACAGGGGTCGCCTAAAGCCATTCTGAATCATAACTGTAGCAAAATTACAGTTTTGAAGTAGCTACCAACATTATTTTTTTGGTTTGGGGTTACCGCAACATGAGGAACTGTATTGCAGGGTCACAGCATTAGAAAGGTTGAGACCCACTGCTCCAGGGGATGCATATAGGAGGAAATTTTTCTTTGAAGGAGGAAATAAAGCATCCCTAATTGCAAAGTTACTCTCTTGTGTTTTGTAGTAGATTCAGGGACCATCTGTGTTTTTCCCCTCAGATGGTAAATTCCACAAGCAAGGACTTGTCCATCCTCCCTCTCCAGGTTAGACCATGGCCTGGAATATAGTAGGGACTGACGAGCTACTTATGCTATGAGCAAATAAATGATGAAATGAGCAAATGAATGGAGGAGCTAGCAAGGCCTGCAGAATGGTCCCAATGTGAAGACCACACAGAGAAGGTCAGGAGAAAACCGTACCATGAATGAATCACCTTGCAATAATTGAATGACTTTTGGAAGGAGATGTGAGACAGTGAAAATAATAATAAAAAGGAAAACTACCTTAAGTTAAAATTGCATAGGCAAAAGAAAAGAAAATTAGAAAAAAAAGGAACAATGGATGCAGTTTAAAAATAAGCATAAAGTTGAACAGAGTTTGAGCATATTTAATCAGACTATAAAGCAGTCTTCTAATTACTGATGACAGAGGAACCCCTTGAAAGGAAGTTTATGCAGCACTGCTGCAAGCAGGTTCGGAGTCTTTGGGGATCATTTGAGTGATAATTGTGTGGGTGTTACTCCCTGAAGATAATCATTTTCTTTCTGAATTCATTTCCTTCAGCCGAAATGAGAGCCTGTGTGACTCACAGGGCTTTCTTATATGATTTGTGGGTCTTCTTTCCTGACAGCTTAGAAAATTAGAAGGCTCATAGTTAACTCAGCAGATCGCAGAAAGCTCGCTCTGGCCAGGGGACAAGTTCAACCACTGTCCAGAGCAGGAGGCTAAGGATGTTTAGCCCAAAAGACTGTCTGGTTCGTTAAGCTTCTATGGGTATCACTGTGCCCAAAGGGTAGGGACTCATTTCAAGACTCCCTTCTTTTGGCTCACTTCAGCCTTCCATTCCTTTAGCTCACACCTTAGCCCATGAGTACATAGCAAGCTCTGTCAGCAAGCACAGTCTGTTTCCTCAGTTCAGGACTCGCCATTCATCCATGAAAGAATATCTTTTAAACATAGGTGTTGCATAAATACTTGGACACTAAGACAGACAAATATGACCAATGCCTTTAGGAAACTTAGCACTTGGTGTGAGACAAAGAGTATAAATAGCATTAGTCATTGTGCAGGCTACTTCACCTTCATTATCTCTAATTTCATAGTAATTCTGAAAGATAGGGACTGGTTGCTCTGGGAGTAACTTGGTTTGATTGTCTCAGAGTCACCTGAATGGTTTAGTAAATGATGGGCTGAAATCACAGCTCAGGCTGGTTTCCTACCTGCTGGGCTTCCTACCTAATATTTATTTTAGTCATTTGGCTAAATTGTGCTCCTATTATTATCCTTCTTTCTTTGCCAGTCTCCTTAGAAATGGTAGCAGTGGCTCATGCTGGATCTCTTCTAAACTTACTGTATGTTCTATGGGCTAGGGGATTCTACTGGTTAATAAGACACATGCTAAGGGATTTATTAGGCTGCTGTAGAATCAGAGGCTAGGGAGTTTACAGCGACTACCTGAGTGCTAGAAAGCCAGAAGATCCAGGCCAACGAGTTGCAAGCTGCCTCACTCTAAGGCTGCAGAGTTGCGGGTGTAAGAACATGTTAGAAGGGTAGTCAGAGTATACTATCTATAGGTAACAGATATCATCACAAGAAATAATGAACGTGGGCAGAATTGATCTTATAAGTACATTTCAATTTCCTCCTTTTTCCTTTCATCCCATCTGGGCTGAAAGTCTATTGGCTGGTGCCTCCTATGAATCAGGGCGGGTCTTTCCCTTTCAGTTTGCTGACTGACATGCCAACCATCCCTGGAAATGTACCACACACACATACAGAGATATGCTTTCATAATGTCCTAGCATATCTATAACTTCTTGTCTTAGTCATTTTTCTCTTGTTGCTGGGATAAAATATGTGATGCCCAAAATTAAGGAAAGAAGATTTGGAGATTTTAGTCCATATTTATATGGCTCCAAGGTAGGAAGACACATGGCAAAAGGCAATAGTTCATGGCTGCAGAAGACAACAAGCCTCTTTCCCTCCCTTGTGCTGCATTCAGGAAGCCTATCCTAGGGCAAGTATAGCACTCATACCTGAAGTCCCAGGACTAGATAATGAACAAATCATAAACTCCAGACTAAGCTGCATTTGAAAATTCCCCTGTATCTGCATTAGGCTTGGTGGGGGGCATCCAGACACAAACCATAGTGCCTCTCAAGACAGTCAGGGTAACTGTTAAGATTGTCCTACGACTGTTTCCTTAACACCAGGTGAGTATTGTAAATGCTAGATAAGGATTTAATTGAAAGATGCTTTTTATACGAAAGATGCTTTTTATATGAATAAGAAGATATTCATACTAAGACCAGGACCCCATCCTCCACTGTTCTGGCTTTAGCCAACTCAGCTACTTTCCCAAGTCTCAGCATCCATTACTTATATTAGTCAGAACTTGGCCAACTATGCAAAGTAGGAAGTAGTTTAACTTGGATCACATGTCCATGGTGTGGGCTGTTAGCCAAGGTCAGGAGGCAGCGTCTTGTGTCAAAGAATCTGGAGGTGTAGAGCAGGGCACTATCCTGCTATTTGCATAGTGATTTTGGATTAACGCTGGCACCTGCAAACCTGCTACGCAGCTGTGGCTGGAGAAACACAGCTTTTCCTTGTCTTTATTTCCAAATTCTGCTTAAGAAACTTTCCTCAGAAGCCTCTCACCTAGAATGCTGGTGATAGGGGATGTTCCTCAGGAAGAGAGCTGAAGCAGGAAAGGGTAGCTAGATCCATTTCTAACATAAACAAGAGAATTCTTTTTCTCTTCACCCAACAGAGACGAAATTATGAGGTCTAAATATTGGTAGGGTTTTCACATAGAACCCTGACTAGCAAGGAATCAACTTGAAGAATGATGAAGGGTTGGCTTCTCTCTCAGCAGCTGTGCATTTGGTCAGCCCTCTGCAAAGTAAGAGGAAATTTAATGAACCCAAATAAGACATGATCCTTTGTGGCTACAAAAGTTGCACTTTGAAAAAGCTCAGCTGGTCGAGAGCCACTTGAAGATGATGTTACTGCTGGGGAGCTCCGTCAAAAGTCCACTCCTCTTGGTGAGTTTCCTTCTACTGGAGGGAAAACAAAGAGAGGTTTTACAGGATAGAGAAGAGCCATTTTGCCATTTGAAAGAGTGCATTCAAAAATTGAGGCCCACTGTGATTGGGAGACATCCATCATTAGTAGTTGTTTATTTGTCCAGCTTTACACCATGTCAGCGATGCAGAATGCTTTCTGCCTCTAATAATACCACCACCGTGGCCCTGAGTTAATGGAAAGCTGGAATGGCCACATGAGAGCTGGTACTCAGATTAACCACGATGGGTCAGGCAAGTCCACAGCTGCGGTTGGTGGCGGGAGGTGAGAGGGTGGCTGAGAGGAAGGGCAGAGGAAGCTGGGCTTAAAATATTTCTGCCTCGTCAACAGATTTAACGTTTGCTATTGTACCCCCAAACTCATACCCTGGAGAATTTTAAAGAGGATTCAAGGAAACAGCTACTTAATTTATATTCTATGCCCTCTCATTGTTCAAGCAGAACGTTTTAGAAACCTTTTGTATCGAGGAGCCTTCATGTGTAGAGTATTCCGTTTGCTTATACAGGAGGCAATGGGTACTTAAATAGCGTAATTATTATGTGTTTCTAGTTTGCTTCAAATTTTGATTCAATCAGAATTCCTAAACCTGACAGCCTATAATCAAACAAAGCGAGTGCTCTGGAAGCAAGGGATTAACAGAGGGGACTGAAACTGTCGTTTTGAAACAGCTTAGACCAATGTGAAAGCCCATTTAGGAGTCTCTCCATAAATATCCCTTTTGTTTTGTCTAATTGCGGGTTTGAATGTATGAGGCTCATCAATGGGATTAGGGTTAATAGATGTTTGGTCACGCAGAACATGCCGAGGAGGAATCTGATACACACACACAAAAATTGTACTTAATGAGCTTAGCAAATGTTTGCCATATTTTTAATGAACCCTGGGGCTGTCATTTAGAAATGCTTAGCAACTGCTTTTCCATCCTTGAAAACAGAGCAACTGAAGGACATTAACACTATGTACACTGTAAATAAGAAGAGCTATTTAAAGGCACCAGCAAGGAGTAGGGAATGATGACATTTCTCTGTCCCAGAGCCAGTGATACTTAACACTTTGGGTGTGGGTTCACTATGTGACAACATAGTTGAGCAGTTCAAGTTTCCCAAAGGGCATGGCTCAGCTCAAGGATTTTGCAGGGGGTCAAATAACCAGTTTCTTTTTTAAAGCTAAACCTGTTTAGCATTGAGTCTCTCTGTCTCCTACTCTAGTGTCTACTTTGTTTTCACACCTTCCTCCTCCCCTTTCCAAGTGGAAGGGACTTCTAAAGAGAAGGTTTTCTTCCCCTGGGCCCCAGCTGCCCTGGCCACAAGGCTGGCTGCTCCTTCTGCTTAGCCAGGCCGGGACAGAGTGGCAAGCTTTGGGAATTGATTACTCTGAAGATTGAATGACCCATCTCGGGAGCTCTTGGGAGGGACATGGCTCTGAAAGCATGGCAGTTAGTGGTAATGGGGACTTGTTGAGGGAGGCCCTGGGGCCCAGCTCTCCGAGCACAGGTAGCCCCTAAAAGAATCAGGTTTTCCTTAGGGAAGGTTTGATTTGATAGACAGAGCATGAAATGCAAGTCCAATGGATTATGGTTAGAGCAAATGAAGGCTGTCTTAGCCCCTTAGTTTTCCATGGAGGCCATTGATTTTAAGGACTTCCTGCACCCTGCCATCTCTCTTCAATCCCTGCCTCTTGAGGAAGCAAAAATAGACACTACCTCATTTAACAAAATATTAGGAACTGAGCTGAGCCACTTTTCAGCTTCTCTGGAAAATGAACAGCCCTCCAGTGGTAGCAGCTGTATTTTTATGTTAAATGATGGGGTCATAATTCTTTTTAGGAGTGAACTGTAAAAAAGGAGTTGCTTCTAGGAGCTTCATAAAGTATATAAAATTATGAAGTTTCCTTTAGAGGGAGCAGAATAGGGGAAATCAGTGTCACAGAGGGAAAAGACCCTCATATTTGTCTTGCTGTTGTTGTGCTGGTACTGTCAGTGTTGTTGTTATTGGTGGTGGTGTTGCTAGTGTGTGTGTGTGTGTGTGTGTGTGTCTTATGTATTTTGTAGTCATTCATTATCAAGTACTCTTTGCCCTCAAGCAGCTATTAGAATGCCTAGTTGATAGATGAAGCTAGGAATATTACCAAAGCCTTAATAGCTTCCTGGCTTTAAAACATTGTCAGTAATAAGCTATTTTTCTTTTCAAAATGACTAAACTCTTGGCACCCAAACCAGTGGGTCAGATGAGTTCCACAAAAAAATTCATTCGTCCAATGAATTCTTTAGGCTAAAGGTGTGTAACTCATATATCCAGGGTGTCTACATAGAGAACATAATTAAATGGACTCCTAAGGTAAGGACCTCAGCAAACTGGATACCATGCCTGCCCCACCTGAGTAGTGCAGGTCATCAGGACAAGTGCTCTGATCTTTACAATTTCAATGAACCCTGAACTACCCCATTTAAATTCATTGCCTTCCTGGGGTCTGGAACTTTAGCTTGATTTTGATCTTGATACCGGTGAGTCACTATCTCCATTCTTGCTCTGACTGTAAGGAAGGAGTTTCCATTTTTCACTCAGCTTCTCTGAGATCCATCCTGGACTTGGCCTTCCTAGGCAAGGGAAAGCATGAGCAATTGATGAAGAAATGTATGTCAAAGGCAATAAAGAAAACACAGAGTTCCTTCTGTGTAGACATCATGGTATCTAGATATAGTGGAGCACAAACTCTTGTACCATGATGGGCAAGTGTTCTAGCTATGACATGCACAGAAAGCAGGAGGAGAACCTAGTGAGCTGTTGTGGTCTGTGTCTAGGTATCCCCACAAAGCCTCATGTAGTCATTGGGGCAGGCTTCTAGGGTTTGTGGTTTATCCATCATCAACTGCTAGGCTTGTAGGTGTGAGTGGTACATCAACCCTGGGGCGAAGAGCCTGGATACAACATAAGGAAGGGAGAGATGCTTACTAGCTGCCACAACCACGACTACTCCCTTTGCTCTTTGTTGTTTTCTAGCACTGTAAACTGCTACCCTCTGCCCTGTACCACTCCGCCATACAGTCAGCCAAGTATGGACTGAAGCTTTCACAAAGCATGAGCTAAACAATCCTTTTTTTTCCCCTTAATTTTGGGTGTCAAACATTTTTTCTCAGTAGGGAGAGAAAAGTAACTAAGATACAAGCTCCTTGAATCTCATCAGGCAGTACCATGGACAGCTTCAAAAGACAAGTACTTGTGTATGTGTGTGCAGTGTGGACAGGCATGAGCTCCTTGCACTGATAAGCACAGCGACAGGATGCAGTAGTTCCAAGCAGAAGGGTGGGCATGAGTTACAAACTAAAGCTTAGGCTTTCCCTTACTGGTATTGAAGAACCATGGGAGGGTTTGCTAGTCTCGTGCCATTCTGAAGAATCATTTAGCTCTTCAGATAAAAGCTAGCTGCTGAGGATTCAATATCACCAATTACTGGAAATATGACTGTCTTCTAGAATCCAGTATCCAAGAAGACCAACTGGGGCTGCTTAATTTAATCACTAGCTGCCTACAGAGATTCTTTCAGTTCACTTGCAGGAGATACATGCAAGCCATTTTGTATGGTTCCTAATTTTTTTTTACAAAGAGTTGCTCAAGTGTGACTCGATTTTGTTGTCAAAAGTTTTTTTTTTTTTTTTTTCTCTCCCCTTAATCACTGGCCAACTCTGAGCTTAAAATAGATGAGTCCTCATGTCCATCTTTCTGGAGATTTCCTTTTGCAGAAATAGTGTTTGGCTACTTAATAGCAATGCATTCCCTTTTGGCATTTCCAAGAGTACTTTTCCAGAATCTTCAATTATTTGCCAATTTTAACTCAACCAAGGGGACTTTTGAGCCCCTGCCAAAGACACATAGTATCTTGTGTGCAGTAGGGTTAGAAGAATCTCTCAGGAACATGAAAGGGCCATGAGGGGGGATGGGAGAAACTGTAAAGCAAGCCATATTCTTACCACAAAAAATAGTTCAGTCACTAGTCACCCCTCAATTTTAAAATAAATAAAAATCTCTTAGGTAATATATAAGATGTCCAACAGGATACTTTAGCATAAAAAAAGTTAAAGGGTACAAACTGCATATCAAAAACTATCTTTGGCATGAAACAGGACTAGGAAAAGTTTATAGTGTGATCTGGTTAGGGTGAAGCTTAGCTTTTCAGAGTTCACAGGTATCTATGCTTATAAATTTCCTAAGTTAAAATATCACCAGCCAGCTCTGAGTACCTCAGAAATGTTAGAAGCAATTTTAATATAAGGCCAATATCCCAAGGGAAGAAAAATCTAGTTTATCATTGTCTGTGTCTTCCCAAGGACTTCAATAGATTATAAACATGATAAAATTAAGTAAAGTCAATATTTTATAACCTCAGCCTTTTAGATTTTGATTTCAATCATTTGCTTTTCACTTGAAGATTGAATTTTTAAAAATTGTGGCAAAATATACATCTTATACATTTTATACGTTTAACTATCTTTTGAGTTTGCCTTCTCCCATGATGGAGAAAGTTACTGTCCTGAACTGTTTTTGAGGAGATTATTTTTAAGTGTTTACATTTAGGTTGAAACCTAAAGACAGTTCCCTTTCCAATAATGTCAAGAGGAGTTAAGACTGCAAGTTTGAGGTAGAGAAAAGGTATTAAGGTTAGCTTCTTTTCTAAGATGGCAGGCTTGCGGGTTCTGCCTGCAAAGTGCTCCCCTCATGCAATGAGACCCTGTGCTGAGGGAGCAAGGGGAGAATGGGGCAAAGGTTTACAGCCGACTAGTTTGGCTTTGCCTCTTGCTGATCTATGGCTGAGGATCCAGTGGGTGTTTGTGTGGTGGCCGCCATATTTGGGTTATTTATTCTGACAGGAGGCTAGATGCTATTTCCATCTGCCTTGGAGTGTATGAGAGAATAAATGTCTGCCATATCCTAACGAATGGCCACTCCGGTTCACTGGCAGAAAAACTGAGTTATGGTGCCTATGTTTCATTGAAGAGAAAACTCTAGCCATCTGCACTAGGCACTGAAGCCCTCTATCTGACCAGCACAACAAAGTGCTTTTCTGCTTAAAAGACAAAGTTTGCACACTGACACCTTAGGGAGATTGGGAGGTAGGAAATAAACAGAAAGCATTTTGTAAGCTGGGCTGGTAAACCCGGTGCAGTCCATGTAAGATAGAAAGAATCCAGGACAGAGATCCTCACAATTCTACATCCTGGGCTGAAACATCATCTTTACTTTTGCTCTTATATCCTTAGTCAGTTAAAATCACTACAAAGTAAATTCTCTTTAAGAGTAACAAAGGGGAAGCATATACATTTATTTATTTATTTATATTTTATTTTTAAATTAAATTTAATTTTTTTTCTTGTTTCAGAACTTTTGCTTGTTTGTTTATTTATTTATTTTTTATGGCTGGCTCAGCCTGCCCTGAGGACAGGGCTGGCGCAGCAAGTGGTGCCGGGGATTGAACCACAGTCCCTGAAGCCGCCTAAGCTTTCCTAAGCAGGCGCCTTAGATCACTGAGCCATCCTGCCGGGCCTCGAAGCATATACATTTAAATGCTAATGGTCATACTTATTTTCTAAAAAAATAAGAAAATGATACATTTTTTACATATTTCAATTATATGGATCAGTGGGCTACATAAAATTTTATTTTATTTAATTTATTTATTTATTTATTTATTTATTTATTAGAATTTTTTATTTTATTTATTTATTTTTTTTTCTTGTTTCAGAGTCTTTATTTGTTTATTCACTCATTTTTATGGCCGGCTCAGCCCCGAGGGCAGGGCTGGCGCAGCATGTGGTGCCGGGGATCGAACTGCGGTCCCTGAAGCCACCCAAGCTTTCCCAAGCAGGGGCTTTAGACCACTGAGCCATCCTGCCAGGCCCCTCAAATTTTATTTTAGATATCAATTTTTTTGAAAATTTTTATTTATTAATTTATTTGGTACATGATCTTGCTACGCAGCCAGACTCACAGTGATCCTCCTGTCTCAGCCTCCCCAGGGCCAGGATTACTGGTGTGTGCCAACACACCCAGTTTTGGTAGGCAGCAAGGTGTCCTGGTGTGGCCTGACATGCAGTACTCGGGATCAAACCCATGTCCTTGCACTTATCAGGCAGGCACTTAGACCCCTGAGCTACTTCCCCAGCCTCTCCAATGAATCTCAGAAGCTAAATGGCAGGGAAAATACAAGTGTAAATAGAGTCTCAGTAGTAAGTTTTGTGCTTTGAAAATTGCAGTCACTTTATTGTGGTTTCACAGAGCAAGACCAGCAATTGTGCAAGTTTAGGCTTTTGGAATTCATCATGTATAATTAGAATGTTTTGAAGATTACTCTGCAACGTATCAACATTCAATCCTTGGTTACAAGTCAAAAAAGTATTACACAGACACGTGCAGGTAGCTGGGTTTATCACTGACTGAAATGTAGACACTTACATATGGTCCAATGCCTGTTAACTATGGGCTAGTGTGTCTGTTGAATGGCCTAAAGACAGATATTTTGAGTTAATATAAACAATGGAAGGTATATAGTTGGTGCCTTTTGGAACCTGTGCCAAGACCTCTGGAGAAACAGACAAAAAGAGGAATGAAGTCTAGAGAGGTTTTGTATTTCTTTTAGCAAACAAATGAGGTAAGCTTAAAATTCACTCAGGATTTAAATTGTAGAGACAAGTCCCACATACCAAACTGTACCCTCTTCTGGTTGTGTGCATTGGAGTCATCCATACTTCATGAAAAGGTTACCATTTTAAGACAAAATAGAAGTGATATTTTATTCTGATAAAATGTGATCTGAACAAACGCCGGTTATAAGTGGAGCCCAATGCTTGTCTTGCTTTCTCCACTTTGGAGAATGATCTGGACTGGAAATTTGCACAGCTGTGTGCCAGGAGTGAGGGTTAGGTGATGGGAGTGCTATGCACAGAAGAGTTCCTTTGGGCCCACAATCAGTAAAACTTCGAAGTGCGCTGTTCATCTGCGGTTTCTCTGGCTTTAGTCAGTTGCAGGCCCATAATGACTTCCCTGATTGAAACATATTCCTTTGTTTCAAGTTAGAAGAAGTGCCCTGGGTGAGTTTCTGTGGGGTTAGAGCAACCGTAGCCACATGCTACCTTCACTATTTTGTGCCTATTTGTACATGTGTGTGTATGTGTGTGTGTGTGTGTGTGTGTGTGTGTGTGACTATAAATTAGGCTTTTCCCATAAGCTTGAGTCTTGTTAAAAATATAACTTCAAAACACTGTTTCTTATTCCAAGATAATGGGACAATAACACAGGTAACTGTCATGAACGTTGTTCATGAAATCACTAATATAAATGGGGATACCTCGTCGTGAATTACACATGATCTCCTCTAAGAAAATTCTGTGACATCCTAGCCCACCTTTGAGCACTGAGTTGTTTGCCTATTGCCTATTCTCAAAGTATCCTGAGCATGCTTCTGCCCTTGTACTTCTCTCACAATGGCTAGTTTGTTTTTCCAGCTGGGCTATCAATTACTTGAAAACATTTGCAGCCTACAGCATTGAACATACTGAGCACCTCTAAGGTATTTAATTCATATTGGGTGATTGGATTTCACAAATAAATCCTTCTGATACTGATATGAGGAGTTTGAGTTCTCTTGATAAGATAATTATTTTCTAAATTAATGTAATGGTCCTCTTCCAAAGCAGAGGACAAAATATTTCCTATTGAATGAATGATATAAATTGGCTATACAAAGGAAATTAATATATAATTCTGCCAATTCTGAGTACATGGTCTTAGAATCAAGGCTCTTTCATGCATTTGACTGATTCAGCCCTCAAAGAGAGGCTTGGAATGATCATAATTCATGTAAGGCAACAAGACCAACTCCTATAGTCTTAAAGCAAGTAGTGATCCTTCAATTCTTATATGCATATGAATGTTCTAATCCTGACATTAGCCCTGACTAACTCTAGGCTTGTGTAATGGAAATGATAATGTCAGTCCATAGCTCAGCAGGGTAAGTGCTTCCCTGGCAAGTGCAAGGTCCTGAGTTTAGTCTCTGGTACTGGAAAACAAACAGACAAAACCCCCTAACATAGTTGCACTGCCAGCTTGCAGTCACTGTGAGAAGATATCTGAAGTTATTTGTTACATAGCTTCTGAGGTTTGAGTCCGTGGTCGATCTGCTACATGGGCTTTAGGCCTGTGATGAGGCAAAACATCATGGTGAGAGTACGTGACGGGGGAAGTGGCTATCACATGGCAGCCAGAAGGCAAAAGAGGAGAAAGGGAGAGGTCAGGGTCCTGATAGGGCCTCCAAGAGCTTGCCCACAATGGGCCACCTTTCTCCATGTTCCTTTTCCACATTCTGCCTTCTCCCAATGGCACCAGAAACTGAGCACTCAGCCTTCCACACAGGGCCTTGGTGATACACTGAAGATATAAACCATAGCCATGGTGTTGCAAGTGCTGAAAAGGATAAGGGACATGCAGAAGATTTATCCCCTTAATTCTGTATCTCAGAAAGGGGTTAGGATGATGTTAGTTGCTCTGAAGGCCACACAATTTTCCATCTCTGTTCTGCGACAATCATACTCCATAGCACAGATTCTACATGAAGTTTTAAGGAGACTCAAAAATGTCTCTGCCCCAGCCATGCTGTTACAGTAAATGAATTTCCATTTCTTCTTTAGCAGAGAGCACATATGCTTCTTTGGTGTTTCCCTACCATCCAATCAATACAAATTGACTTTAGAAGAATTCACTGAGAGACACTCCCTGTTTAGAGAACTGAGATACATTACTTCTGACTTTAATCAACACTGTTCTTGTGGGCTTGCTGAGGAGGCTCTCTAGAACCATCCTGCTCCAGGAGAGGCAATGATGGATGCTGCTAGGGAGGCGCTGCTGCATCTTCAAACTGAATTTACACTGTTGGCATTGGGGCAGCAACTCACAATTCATGCACGATTTGAAGCCATCACAGGAAGCGTTGCTCTACATTTTCCCTATGACTCAGTACAGATTTAACAGAAGAATATATAAGCATGACAGCAGTAGCAAAGCAGAATTCAATGTACCTTTCCAATTGACAATTTCGAGACTTAATTTGCAACATTCTTCCCTATTCTTTGGGCTCTTAGGGCTGGCCAAATAGCTCAGCAGATTAAAGCACCCTGCAAGCAGGAGCAGGGACCAGGGATTTGGTCCTTGGACCTGCTGTGCCTGACCTCCCCCCAGGGTGAGCTAAAACAGCAGTTGAGACTGGGCGTGGTGGAGCGAGCCTGTAATCCCAGCTCTTTGGGGGTTGTAAACAGATAGATCACTATGAGTCTGATCTAGTAGTGAGACCAGGAACACCCTGTCCCTGTAGACCCTTCCCTAAATACAAATAATAAAATAAAATAAAATAAAAATTCTTTGGGCTCTTTATTTTGAGGATATTTTCCAATCTGTTGATGATGTCACCTGAATATTTACCTATAATCATTTTGCCTTAGGTGTATTTGACATTGTTTACATATAAATAATGACATTAAATCATTCATGAATCTACCTAACTACCTCCTATCAAAGAAAACTTAAAAAACTTATCTATTATGTACGCATGTGGATCTAAGAGTATTGCTGCTCTAATTCTCTTTTTTTGCCTTTCATTAAAATTAATGATTACATTAGAAATCACTGTATTTTGAGACTAAATTAGATCCATTAGATTTTATGCTTCTGTTTTTCTAAAGTATAGAATTTGTCAACATCAATTCAAATTTGACTTTGATTTAATAACTCATAAAAGGTTGGATACAATTTCAATCGAGTAATACTAATATAGAAGTTGGAGCCAGGCCAACATAATTTGAAGCCCATGGGAGTACATCTAATTATTGTGACCCAACCAGTGAAGTGACACCTTGTCTTTTTAAACCAGCTAAACTGAGAGGAGGCACGCGAGAGAGGAAGTTTGCCAATTTGGCCTTACATGCCCTAAAGTTGCTGTCTAGGTTGATTCAGTGGAAAGAACATGAGCTTTGTAGACAAACCTCAGATTGAATTCAGGCTGTTGCACTTATAACCTCGAGGCCTTGAGTGTATTACTTAACCTCTCTGAGTCTCAGTTTCCTTTCCCATAAAACAGGGATTATACCTCCCCTGAAGTGTTGTTTGTAAAGATGAAATGAAATACAATAGCTCATGTCTGATGGCTAAGCCAGCACAAGGCAGATACTTTAGAATTTTCCATTTCTCACTCTCTTTTCTTTCTCAAATTAATGGTGGGCATTGCCTTTATGCAGTTATTGAAAGTAACTATTTCTACACAAATGATGCTGTAGTAGTGCTGTAAACACAGTCTTCCTGAAAGCTATGCAGAGTTCTGAACCATTTCGTGATTCTCCTTTATTCTTTTTTTTTTTTTTTTCCTCCTGATAGACAAGAAGGCCATTAGCATACGAGGAAAAAAATGTGTTCGGATTTTCCTGCCTCACTAATGTTTATTTTATTTATTGGTGAATTTATTTAATATGGATCTAATTTTAATTTTTTTTTCTTGCTGAAACGGAAACTATACCAGAGCTGTAAGGAACATGGCAAATTCTCCGTCCTCGTTCTTCACTCCAGGGCAACGCTAGGCTCAGGGAGACGTCTCTCCTCTGCGTCGTCTGAGGCGCTCCTAAATCGAGCAGAAGGATGCGGCTGCACTGGGCAGCATGTAAAATAACACGCCGTCCATACAGAACGCGGTGTGCGAAGTGCCGGTGTAACTTGACATCCGTGGCACTTTAACACCTGTTTCCATAGCTACCGTGTAATCCAGACATTTGAGAGGCAGCTTGGCTTCTGCCAGGCCTGTCACTTCAGGGAAATAAATTAAGTAAGCTGATGACAAGGCCTGGATTATACAATTTTGCTAAAGTACAAAGCAGACCTGAAATCTAACCAGGAGCGAACACTGTTCAGACAAAATGGATAAAAATCCATTTCCGGAAACCTTTGTGAGAAAATTTGAGTGCAGCCAGCCTCCATCCTGCGCTCCCAGAAGCAGCCTCAGATGGTACACCTGGCAGTGGTTTTCGTGCCACCATATTTTTCTTATTTTTAAGAGGTGATGCCACATTTTTTTTTTTTTTTTTGAAACGAAGGTTTGGAAAAAAAATAAACAGATGGGAAGACACTGGCGGAGGGGGACATGGCTCGAAGATGAGAGAAGGATGAGGGCGGCAAGCGCTAAAGGGCGAAGCTTCCGTAGCAGACACTGAGATCTTTGCATATTCACAATATGTTTCTGGCCCAGAGCACGTTTTCCTGGCGTTCTGTATGTATTTCTAGGTCTCTATATTTATCCGTGTCTCTGGCTACATATGTAAGACTAAGTTTAGAGTTGGTGGGTTTGCTGGATGCGTTGCAGTGGTACTTGAAGAATTTCTTGTTAAATATGCCCTGGCAGATGAAGGAGGCGCCTGCACATCAGAGGGGGTAAGGACCCCGGCCCAGTCTGCCACAGGGACGAGGGCCAGCTGCAGACAGCGTGTTCCCACGCTATTTCTATCAAGGGCTGCTGGGTCAGTTCGTGTATTTTAGGAGTCCTCTTCATTACAAATAAAAACAGGTGACACACAACCAGACCACTGGCCTGTAAAGACAGCTGGCCTGAAGAAGACTCATGACACTAAGTTTTAACCTCATAAAATCTTAGTGAGGGTAGGGTTGGACAATCTTAGCAGAATTTAGTTAATCCTAGCTTGCCTGGGTGTCCTCTGTTCACTTGTTTATGCCGACAAGTAGGGAAGGAGGCCATTTTGGAAGGAAAGATTGCAAAGAATGAGTGAATTAGGAGGAGAGAGTCTCATGAGGTGCTATGCTCACCCAGGGGTGTGGCACCAGCCTTGGTGGGGATGTCACTTGGTGGCTTTCTTCTGTGACCATTTCAGCGTGTTTGTGATGCCACCATCACCACAAACCACAGACCAGATGACACGGACCACTCCACCTGATTGCTATTTCTCGTAGCATGCCTAGCGTTGTTTCTCTGGGGGTAGGCACATTAACATCACCCTTGTCTGGTGATGTATCACATCAAGGGTTACCTTTTCATCCAATTCTAACCCCATACTTTATTTCCAAGCTGCTTTCCAAAGGAAAATTTGCCCGAGACTATATTAGGTGGATGTCTCCTTTTCTCCACTGAAAAGCCAAAGATGGAATTTGCCAAGTAAAATCACAAACAGTGAAAAGTAAAATTATTGGCTTCGGGGGATAGATGTGTGTGCACTCACACACACACACACACACACACACACACACACACACACACACCAGTGGGCTTTTAGTTTACTTGACTCAATACAGACTTTAAGCAAATATAATCAGGATAAAAATATTTGGAAAATTTATTATCATGCTTATCCTTTAGCATTACAGCAGCAAACACTTACGGTGTCCCTCTGGAGGCATCCACCTGCTCCGGGAATCGGGAGAGAAGGAAAGGGTGATTTTCAGCATGCAAAAAGGAACTGTGCAGGAAGATTAAACTGTGAACTGGTCGTCGCCTTGGCAGATGATTTGTCCAGTTGGATATAGAAAAGATAGCCTTTAGTCCAACACACACACATTTCTCACATAATGAGCTTTTCTTGTGGTGATATATAAATAATATGGGAATGGGAAGAAGGAGGGAGGAGAAGGAAGAGGAGGAGAAGGAGAGGAGCAGAAGGAGGGGTGAGGAAGCGAGGGGAGGAGGGGGAGGGAGAAGAGGAGAGAAGCGGGGAGGAAGAAGAAAAAGAGGAAGAAGAGAAGGGAGTAGGTAGGTGGGTCTTGATCTGCCTCTTATGAGTCCTCCTCCAGCCTCCTTTGGGGTCTGGGGAGTCATCTTGCAGGCCTTGCTGTGTGTTCTGAACAACGTGTCAACGTAGCGGTCCTCACGACCACCCCAGGTTTGATGATGTTTCTGGCAGGACTCAAAGGTTTGGCGTGTCATTGCCCTCATGGTCATAACTAAAAACAGCCAAAGGATGTAAAATAAACTTAGCAAAGGGAAGAAGCACCTAAGTCAAAGTCTGCAGGATCCAGATGTCAGCTTCCAAGTTTCTGACCCCAGTGGAAGCAGAGACCGTGCTATGTTCCCCAGCCGGGGTTGTGACAATAGGGTTAAAATAGCATCTACCAGGAGACTCACTACCTAAATTTTTATTGGGTGGGAGCTAGTCATAAAGATAGCTTTTTTCCTGGCTGGTACCAAAATTATAGACTCCAAAAGAAATGCAGGTGTTCAGCAAAAACAATGTTATTTGGACAAACAATGGAGAGACACCCATCAGTTCTTAACAGTTAGTGTGACAAGAGGCCTCCCCAAGCCCAAGCTCCAGAGGTGAACCTTGCCTTGCAAGTGCAGCTAAGGCTGACAGCCTGAGGCTTACCTACCATAGCTCTTTCCTGCATAGTGGCTATGGAGATGGACTTCGTCAGCAGTGTTTGGTTTTCAGATGGCAGGTGTGAAGTACTGAAAGACCAAGGGATGGCTATGTCACCTCTTTACAAGGAGGTGACTTGTAGGAGGATAACTACCACTGTGCTGAAGGGAGTGTGGGCACTGGTCAGATGGGGACTCAGCAGAGCCCCGACCAGCAGCCACAGCACTGAGGGGGTCAGACTGCAGATGACCACTACTAGGGTCATTTTCAAGGCAAAAGACTGAACTGTAAGTTCAGTCCTCAGAAAACAGCACTGGGGGCCGAATTAGTTATAATGGTAAGAAAAGATGGGGCATCTCTGTAGTAGATAAATGCTCAGGGTTTCCATGAGCCCCGCCTTTCCTCTTGCTCAATGTCAAAGGAATTTTTCTGTTAACCTTTCTTTTTTTTTTTTTTTTTTTTTTTTTGGCGGAACCAGGGTTCGAACTCACAACTTTGCCCTTGCCAGTCAGGCACTTGTGCCACGGAGCTATCCCCACAGACTCTTGTTAACCTTCTTTTTCCTCATACCTAGGTACCTTTTGGAAGATACATAGAAAAGGGAGGAGAGACTGAGCATTAGGCAGACTGTTTAGTTTACAGATGCTGTTTTAATAAGGACTCACCTTCTACACATTTTACCCCCACTCTCTAGTGAGTAGACATGGGGAGAGCAGGTCCAGATTATAGACTGAATGAAGAGATTGTATTTTCCCATGACCATGTGCTGCAATATGACTTAAACTCTATGCCCTGGCTGTACTAATAATTTTTGTTTAATTTTTGAGCACAGCTATTGTTTTATAGCCCCAAAACACCATCCTTTCCCTACTCTGTGGCTCTTTTCCTCTTTGAGTACTTTCTAACATTGACAGAATGTTGCCTCTGGATAAGGGAAGTTCCTTAGGTGCTCAAGGCCTCAGAATGAAACTCTTTAGGGCTTGGAAAGTACACAGTGCATTGTGGGTGGACTCCAAAGATGGCCACCACATAACTGCAGATTTGTCCATTAAAAGGAAGAGTGTGTTTTTCTCTCTACCTAAATCTGGGTTGGCCTTTATGATATTCCTTGTTCTATTTAAAGAAACAGAAATCACATTCATAACTTCTGGGTCTAGCATTTATCAAGTCTTCTAGCTTCCTTTTTCTCTGTTGGAAGGTCTTCTCCTGTGTAAGAAATCCAACTTCAGCACCTCCACACTGCCACATGCTCAGGGAGGCATTTGACAAGGTTAAATAGGAGCAAAGCCCTAGGTAAGACACATATCCCAGGTGTGAGATAGGCCATTGTGAGAAAGAAACATGGCAGAAGCAGTAGAGTCAGTGGCCATTGTCTTATTGTCCTTCTGTCCTGTTGGATCCAGACCTCAGAAGCAGCTCTGTGCATGCATGCTGACCACGACTCGATGCTTTCCATGATGAGCAGACCCTGTCCTGTTTCCTAGTCTTCTTTCTGGTTCTCTGATTCCCAGGTCACACAACCCTGTGGTCCAGCCAGGTTGTTGTGGCCCAACGTTCTGCCTCACTAGAAGATCCTGTCAAAGGTGAAAATCAAGGGCCCAGGTCTATGACCTCAGTGTGTTCTCAGCCTTTTATGCCATGTCAAATGAGACTCAAAATGTCATGGAGCAGAGACATGCTTGCTGTCCAAATTCCTGATCTGCAGATTCAAATCAATGAAATGACTATTTATTTGTTTATTTATTGCTGGCAAGATAGCTCAGTGGACCAAGGGCTTCCTTAGGTAAGCGCAGGGACCAGGTTTCAGTCCTTGGCACCACAAACAATGCCAACTCTGTCCCTGGGTACACTGAACTGGTAACCGAGTCTGAGTGTCATGGCACAGACTCATAAATCGCAGCAGTAGGGAGGCTGAAAACAGGAGGATCACTATGAGTCCAATCTGAACAGTGAGACCCTACACAAAAAATAAATGAAAGAAGAGAAAGAGAGAGAGAGAGAGACAGAGAGAGAGAGAGAGTTATTTATTTGATACATGGTCTTGCTATGCAGTTCAGACTCATAGTGATATTCCTGTTTCAGCCTCCCCAACTCTGGGATTATAAGCATGGGCTCCATGCCTGGTTTCAGTAGCCAGCATAGCACAGGATGGGCACACCATGCGGTACTGGGGTTAGAACCTGAGTCCTTGCGCTTGCCAGGCAGGTGCTAGACTGCCAAGCTATCTCCCTACTCCAAAAAGATTATTATTTTAAAAGACTATTTCAGGGAAGCTTATTATGTAGTAATTTTTAACTGGAACATTATATAAATTAAATTTTACTTGATGATAAACTAAGTTTCAAAAATTAACATAAAAAGTCTATTATCTATATGTCTTAGTTACTCTTTAATTGTTGTTGGGACAAATGCCCGACACTCAAAATGAAGGAAGGAAAGGTTTATTTAGCTCACAGTTCGTGGAGGTTTTAGTCCATATTCGGCTGGCCCAAGGCTGAGTAGAACAGGGTGGAGATCATCCAGTTCATGGTGGCAAAACAGCAACAAAATGGTGGCAGAGGCAGCCAACCAAACAGGGCAGCAGAGAGCAACAGCAACAGCTCTAGTCTGCCTCTCTGTCTCTCTTTAGATTCCTATCAGGATTTATGCCTTAGGATATCTGCCCTAGACCACACCCATAGTCCCAGCCCTACTCAGACCGATAATCCCATCAGTACTAAAACCCATAATGCCGGTGACTCATGAGTCAAGCCTCAATCTATAGACGTCCCCACCCAATGACTATATGAGGCTTTGGGGAGACAACTAGACATAAACCATACAACTATGCAAAATAGTTTTAATTGTATTATAATATCTTAGGGCTTATACAGTACAGATGAAAAAAACATTAAAATTTAGTGCCTTTTTCCCAAGTTGGAATTAGAAAATTTAACATTAACCCTGTTAGGTAACCTAAATATTAACTATTTTGGCTAATCACTTATTGATTTATGAATAACAAAACATTTTTACAGTTCATTGTATTCATTACATAATTTTCAAAAGTTAACAAAGGTGCACCCATATAGAGCATCATTTCCTTTCTCTCTCTTAACCCTTCACCAGTATCACCAGTCAGCACCATTTTGCCTTCTAGTTGTTCTCCTTGTCTTCTTCCTCCTTTTCCTTCTTCTTCTTAATGTTTCTTTCTTTTCTTTTTTTTTTTTCTGAATCTTGCTATGTAGTTAAGGCTGGTCTTGAACTTGAGCAGATCCTCGGGCTCAGTCTCCCAAGTGCTGGGATACTAGTGTGCACCATCATGTCTGGCTTGCCGTTTTGTCTTTAGGAAAAAAAAAATCTTCTGATAATGTTTTGCACAAGTTGACGTACGTCTGTTTAGATTATCCGAGCCATGTGGCAAAAATTCTAGAGTGGAATGAGGAGGAAAAAAAAAAAAACAATCTTTCTATTTTGAAAAGTTGAGAATCCCTTTCCATTCTCTTTAATTGGAAGACACATTTTTCACTTATTGACCCTGAAACCAATCTAGAACAGCTAGGGTTACTAAATTCCTACCAATGGCTACAGTGCAGGCTTTAATAAGTGACTATGACATAAACACTTCCTGAAACTATTTTCTGAAAGGTCATCTCTTACAGAAAGGCTTAAACAAGATTTTGAGCATAGATTCATAGCAGTTTCATAACAAATGCTGTGGCTTAAAATATTTTAGGCATTTCTGTGTTTTTTTTCACTGAGGATCTAGTATGTGTTATATATTAGCTGTTTAGTGTGCTCAGATATTGAATTCAAAATTGCTTGGAAATTTTATTGTCGGAAGCCATGAAAACAAACACAAACCCGTGTTCCAAGACCTAAAAGAAATCAAAGGAAGCCGAATAGAAGGACGCCATAATTGTTTTCATTTTCATGTGACTAATAAATATGAGAAAAACCCAGTTTCAATTTTACATTTAAGCAGTAATTCTTATAATTACATCTGGGTTGCAAATGGAATGCTGTGTTTCTCCTCCAAGGTTGTAAAATGAAAACTAAACTTTAATGTATTCTTTGGTCTATATCATGTGACTGTGCCAGACCTAATGAGAATCAGGGAATGCCCAAAAAGGAACCTCCCCTTGGTAAGGAACTTTGGAGAGTTGCAGTTGGCTGGGGGTCAGAGTTTTCCCTTTCAGTTGTGGCTCTGTGGTGAAACAAGATGAAGAAGTAGAAGATTAAAAGGGTGTAAGCAGATAAGAAAGGAATTTGGTGGTAGGAGACAGGTCAGCATTTTGTCAGATCAGGGTTTTGGGAAGCTTTCTGCCAGGCTGAGCTGATATTGTTGCTACTAATCCATGTGATACCCTGAGTGTTGAGATATAGATAGCTACTTTATAAGAATTTTGCACTAAGACAAAAGGGTTATATTAATCATAGGTCACTTTTTAATAGCTATTTATTTGTATTTTAGGGAAGGGTATACAGGGTATTCAGGGTCTCACTAGTAGATTGGACTCAAAGTGATCCTCCTGTTTATAGTCTCACAAGAGCTGGGATTACAGGTGTGCACCACCATACCCAGTCCCAACTGCTGTCTCAGTGTGCCCTGAGGATCGAATTCCTGGTCCCTGTACCTGCTTGAAGCTGCTTTAATGTGCGGAGTATTTGGCTTACTGGCTCTTTGAAAGATCTGATTTCCTTGGAAATATAAAGAGGGCATGAAACATCAGCACACTTCGATGTTCTGATTTATTTATTGTGTGAAAAGGACACCACATAAGGCAGGGGAAATCTGGGTTAAGATTTGGCTAATTTTTCTGTGCTAAATCTTGTTAAGTGGATACCTGCACTTAGGTGTTTTATGCAATGTCCAATATTTTAGTTACTTCATATGTGAAATGAGGGTAATAAAATCTGTACTACATCTCTGATAAGATTGTTTTAAAAATTAAATGGCATTATCTGGTAGCTTGAAAACATGTTGAAAAAGTTCAAGTAGAGTAGGAAAGGTTGATTGTCAACATTAATGTTATTTATAGTATCTACCTCATGCAGAGCAGAGCCTTTAGAATTTTCAAGGAAATACATTAGATATTACTACAGAAATAAATAAGATTAAAATCCTTGAGTGAAATCCTTTCAAACTGAGAAAGTTAGGCAAAAATGAAATAAAAACATACATTATGCCATCATGCTCTTTTTTCCCTTGGTATTTACTGGTTGACCAATAAGTATTTGATCTTTGTTCAAAGCATATGCCTGTGCACAAACCTACAACACACACACACGCACACACACACACACACACACACACACACACGAATAAAGTTGTTAGCACCTGGTAAAGTTTAACAATAAATAAATAATACATATAGGCATAGTGAATATAGAGTTAGAAACAAATTTTATGAAAAATATTTTACTCTAGCTGGGGAAATACACCATTTTACTTAAATCTCTTGTTTCTCCGCCAGTTGTCATATTACACTCTCAGATGAACTACTCTAAGACTTAGTAGCTGCAAACAATAACCGTTTTACTGGTGATGACTCTGTGAGTTGGGAATTATGCTGGCTGGCTAGCTCAGGATCCAAAATGGCCACCACCCTGTCTGCTACCTGGAGCTGGACGTTGGTGGCAGCCTCCCTTCCCACCACATGGCTTTTCTCTCCTGCCAAAAGGGACTTTGAATCTAAGTCCCAAGAGGGCAAAGCTGAAGCTATAACATCTCTCAATGCCTATACCTAGAACTGACATCAGAAATTGCCTCCTCCTGGATTGTTAAAAGAGAAAAATGAACTCCTGAATATTTGTCCCATACTGTGGAATATTCTACTATGGATCTCAATAAACCCATTTTGTTACAACACTGAAGTGTTTCTTCCCCTGCCCTTTTTGTTTTTCAGCTCCCTGTAAGGCAGCCAGAGCTATTACTGTCTAGAATGGTAGTGCATTTTGGCATTTTGTTTGCTTTGTTTTCAGTTAACTCCTGTTAATAAGAAAATTCAGTTAAACAGAACATCTCCATACCTTGAGAATTAGAGTTCTTCCATGTGAATTTTGTGAGAAGGAACTGTCCTGTGAATTGCAAAGAGGATGCTACAGAGAAAGAGATAGTATAGGGTACAAAATAAGGTGGTAACAACATTAATATTCATGATAATTCTCATAAGAACTTAAAGAAAAAGACAGCCAAAGCTAATGGCTTATTTTCATAAACCTTTGCCTCAATAAATAGTTGTACAGAATTAATGTAGCATCAATATGATCATAAGATCCTGATCATACAATTTCTTCAAATGTCATAGTTGAGAAAGGAATAAACTGTACCTTCTTGTTCAAATACTTGTAGTTAAATCACATCTTAGTCGGACTGTGTGAAATCTGATAGACTGAAAAGTAGCAGATATGTGTATTGAAAATCAAAAGACAGAGGTTAAATACTTTGCCATTGCTCACTTTTAGTGACCCTCTTCCTACTGCCTCTAAACTTTGAAAAGGAGACTAATTTAGTATTAGAAAATTGATTTGAAAACACAAAAACTCTGAAAGCAACACAACAGCAGCCCCTATGAAAGTTGCTATTCTGTCTATGACCAAGTACATCCTTCCTAGGCTTGCTATTATTGGAGGTAATTAGCATCACAGGAACTATAGAGTGAGACAAAGCCCAGTGCCATTGAGAAGAGCAGTCCAGAGCAATCCTTGGAGTTAGAGCTTTATCCTTTTTCACTCCTCCATGCTTTTGTCCTCCTCCTTCTTGCAGAGGTTAGTCACTTCTGGTGTTTTCCTCCACGAAGATATAGAGGCCCTGGTGAGCTAGTCATGACTACCTTTATTCCACACAACCCACAAATATCTAACCTAGAAAAGACCTAGAGAATTGGATTGGAAAAACAAACATCAACGCTGTGGACACCACTGAAAGAAAGGTTGTGTGGAACAGTCATGCTTTACCATGATAATCGGGGCTGGGGAGATAGCTCTATGGCACAAGTGCCTGCCTGGCAAGTGCAAGGTTGTATGTTGAAACCCTGGTCCCGCAAAAAAAAAAAAAAAAAAAAAAAAAAAAAAGATAATCACATATGGGTGTGCAGCCCTCTATTTGTGGGTCTTCTTGGCTTCCTGGTTGCTCATGTTTTGCTGCTGTGTAGCTTTCGAAGGTGCACTCTGGCCCTCACCATTATCTTGACTGAAGACATTCTTGGTGTATAGCTTTAAACTTCTATCTATATGCTAATAACTTCTAAATTCACATCTCCATACCCAATCTGTCTCATAAATACCAAACTCTAGTATCCAAGTGCCACTTGACATCTTTAAATGTTGATAGGCATTTAAATGTAGCATATTTCAGAATCATTTGACCAATCCCTTTCTCTCTCTCTCTCTCTCTCTCTCTCTCTCTCACACACACACACACACACACACACACACCTGTCTCTTGAAAGTCATTTTGTATTAGTGCTCTGTTCCTATCTCCATCTTGTTTGTTGTTCTCATCTGTCTATATTTCTTGAATTTCCTTTTCATTCTTCCACAAATTGATTTTATTAACATATCCAAGCAATTCAATCTCTGAAATATACTCATATCTATTTCTTCTCCACTTTTCTTATTATTTAGACCGTATTCTAAGTCTCCCAGTTACCACTAACATCTCAACTATCTTTTCTTACTTTCTTTGCTGTCGACTGACAACTCCACATTCATAGCCAAGCAGTCTCCTTCTCTTGTTGTCCTTTCATCACACATAGAGCGAAATCTCACTGCCAAGTTTCCTGCATGACCAGCACCCCACCCCCCGAGCTTGCTGCCTTACTGCACACTGCTCTTCTGCCTGCTGCTATGGATCTACCAACGCAGCCTTTGTCCTGCTGCTCACATGCATCTAGATTCCTTTTTGCCTTAGGTCACGTTCTTCTTCTGTCCCTTTTGCATGGGGTTCCTTTCCTCCACTCTGGTCATGGGTGGTCTTTCTTTGCCACCTTGTTGTCATTTTGGATGTTGCCTCTCAGAAGGTCCTTTCCTGTTATGTGCTGCGCATTTCTCTTCTGTTTTCTCTGTAGCGCTTCTCCCTGTGTGAACGTGCTGTGGAGTATCCCTACTGGGGGATACAAACTCCTTTCAGGACAGGGACTTCTCTACTTACTACACTTGAATCTCTAACCCTATAAACATTGTCTGGCAATTACTGCTTTCTCAGCCAATGTTTCTTGCATATAAGCATTCCTCTAGAAGATGTTCATTGTGTATTTCTTTTTTTTGGCGAGGGGAGGAGTTCTTTTTGAGACAGGGTCTTGCTGTGCAATTCAGGCTGGCCTTGAGCTTACTTTTCTAGTCCTGGCTGGTCTCGAACTTGCACTGATCCCCCTGCTTCATCCTCCCAAGTGCTGAGATTACAGGCATATGCCAGCAAGCCTGGCTCTCACTGTGCATTTCTTAAAAGAATTAATTAATATGTGAGTGATGTGTGACATTTGTTCTTGCTATTTTTGGGAAATCTCCTCGCATATTCCCAAGCCAGAGGAGTAGAAGCCTTTTGGGGGATGAAGTTATTTTCCACTTCACTTTAACTGTGCAGCATATTGCTTCTATCTGTTAACGGCGGCCTTTACTGATTTTACTATTGCAAAAATAAAGTATAATTCTATATGTATATCTTCATTTCTTAAAAAAATTCATGGCAATAAACACCAGGAGTCCTTTTTGTAAGTACTCATCTTCAGAAAATTTAATACAAATTCAGTATAGAGTAGTGAGATGTCTCAAGCCACAGCCAGGGTTAAACTCCAAATTTGACTAAATGAGTACTTTGTTTTCAAAAAATACTTTTTTAGCACTATAAATTATTTAACTTCTCCGGAGCAACAAAGTGATAAAAGATACAAAAATTGGCATGAGGTTAGAAAGTCTTACAGATTCTCACTTTTATCCTTTGTAAAACTAACAGCTGAGTAGGGCACAGTGGCACAGCCCCGAGGTCCCAGAACTCGGACTGAGGTCTAGGGGCACAAATACGAAAGCTGCTCTGAGCAACATCGCGATTTAAAAGCAGACCTAGTGACAACCTCAGACCTCAAGATTCATTAGTTGAACAGCTAGTTTCGCCTTTTCAGAGGATGAGTACTGACAAAAGGAATAGCTCAAAAACATTTTAAATTCTACTTAGAAGCTATTGAAATTATAGATATGTTCCTCAAAGGTATTCCTCCTCAAAGGTATCAAAGTTCCTTGGAGAATGGAGCTGACTCTTATTATGGTCCATGACTGTTATGGTTTAGATCAACAACATATTCCAAAATTCTCACATGTACAGATATGTGGCTTTGGAAAGTGACTGGCAAACCTATAGTCATGATTGATAAACTCATAAGTAAATGTGCTATTAGGAGGTAGAGCCCATGTGGACTTGTTGGGATGCACATACTTTTGGAGGGTATAGCTCTCTTCTCCTCTCCTCTCCTCTCCTCTCCTCTCCTCTCCTCTCCCTTCCGCTTCCCTTCCCTCCCCTCCCCTTCTTTCCTCTCCTCCCCTCCTCTCCTCTGTACCTCTCCTCTCTTCTCCTCTCTCCTTTCCTCCCTTTTCTGTCTCTTTCTGTCTCTGTCTCTGTCTCTGTCTATCTGTCTCTCAGCTATCCCTGGTTGAATATGTTTCTCCAACCAAGCCCTTTTAGCATGCAATATCAGAGGAGCCACTCAACTACAGACGGAACCTCTGAAACTATGAGTCAAATAAACATCTCCTTGAAGTCCAAGGTGTCAGGTATTTTCCCCCCGAGGCAAAGTTAGTAATATGATGATGTTAGGTAAGATACTAGAACAAGAGATCTAAATAGTCCTGTTCTAATCTAATCCCTACTACTAACTGATCCTTTCTAATTATAAGTAAGCTACAGTCTTCGGGTTTCATATTTCCCAACTTATTGTTCAGGAGACCTGTGAGACAAATTAATATGTGTTACATTAAGAAAAGCTTTTAGAACCAAATAGTCATGAAAATGCTGTATTATATCCCTACTGTAGTCTTGGAAACTTACTAGGAATAGTATTGCAATAAGACTCTAAACCAGACATAGTGGCTGGCATCTCTGATCCCAGCACACAGGAAGCAGAGGCAGGAGGACTGCTGTGAGTTTGAGGCCAGCCTGAGGCTACATAATGAATTCAAGGCCTGGATGAACTACACAGTGAGACCCTGTCTCATAAATAAATAAACAAGTACCAAATTATCATTAAAATTGACTTAAAATATTTAATGTTTTTCAAATATTTTTCTCCTCAAGGAACCTTCAATTTTCTTTGTCTTTTCAGCTACTTAAGTAAATTCTTACTATAAGATTGCTAGCTTCTTTCAAATCCTAAAAAGTCTATCACTCTGTATCCAAAATTTAAAAATAATAATAGTATAAGCAAACAGAATGAACTTTCAAAATTACCTTAAATTTAGTCTCATAATGTAAACAGTCAATAAAATAAGAAATTTCTCTTATTGCCTGTGTTAAACATAAATACATTCAGGTTTACTTTACATAAATTGTTCAGAAAGATAGGAGTAAGTGTTAATTCGAGATTATGTAGCTGAGAATATGTAACTGTTATTCCTGTTTGTAGAATTTCACTTTTTCCCTTTGATATCCTAAATGACATATTTGTTACCATACTTCTTTGAAGAGGGAAAGAACAATTCCTTAAAATCAAATGTAAGAGAGAGATTTATGGGAAAGAAGAATCATTGAAAAGCACGTACTGTCTTTCTGTTCATGTTATGGAGAATTGGCCGTGAATCCTTTAGAACTAACAATGCCTAACAAGTTCAATAATTTGTGTACATAAATTTTATCCTTTTTGCTTAGTTCCCTTCAGCATGAAATTAATGATCTGTCTGTGTGTCTCAGATCTTGGTTCAGACACTAGGAATATGAATATAAGTAAGACGATCCTAACATCCCAATAAATATTATACTGGACAACAATACAGGGTGTTATGAGAACTCCAAATCTAGTATAAACTTCCATAGGGAGAGAAAAATACAAGAATAGAAAAATTGTCCAATTAAAGTAAAGGAACATCTTGCTGAAGCTGAATGAAATTCACTGGAAGATACGAGACATCTGGTTGCCCGACAAAGAAAAGTGAGGAAGAGGGTGCCTTTGTAGTTAATATACAAATTTCAAAGAACTATAACAACAAACTGTAGACTTTAAGAGAAAGAGGTCTTTAAAGCTGATTAACCAGGGCCAGCCAGATAGCTTCGTAGAATAAAGGCCCTGCTTAGGCAGACACAGGGGCTGGGGGTTCCATACCAGCCTGCAGTATGGGTCCCACCCCTGGGACACACTGAGGCAGCCATTGAGAATGGGTGGGTGTTGTGTGCCTATAACTTCTGTGCTTGGGAGGCTGAAAATAGGAAAATCACTGAGTCTGATCTGTGTAGTGAGACCCTGTAGATCCTGTTCAAAATACATTTTTAAAAAAGAAAAAAAGAAAAAACAAAAAGAAATGAAAAGAAATGTAAGACAGGGACTTATCATTTTTCGGCTCTGTGACATCTCCCTGTCTTCAAAGCCCAAGCCTGTCTGCAGAGCTGCACAGAGAGCTTTTCAACAAACATTCTTATTGTTATGGTTCCTGCCAAACTCTGATCTGTGCCCAGCAGAAGCCGTCAGATTTTGTTGATTTAATATCTGAGTCCACATTCTCCCACCAGACCATAAATTCCAAGGACATCTTTCCATCCACTATATCATCAGCATCTACTCCAGTTCCTGATTTTCAGCACCCATGCAAAATACATTTGTTGCAGAGCTTGGGCATCTGCCTAGGCAGAGCTCAGAGGCTGGCGTTTGTGCTGTGCCAGCCCCTCCCCAGAGATGTGCTGAGATGGAGATGGAGACTGGGCATGGTGGCGCATGCCAGCAATCCTAGTGTTTGGGAGGCTGAAAACAGGAGAATCACTATGAGTCCGATCTGTGTAGTGAGACCCTGTGGACCTAGTACTGAATGAATGAATGAATGAATGAATGAATGAATAAATAAATAAATAAATAAATAAATAAATAAAAGCTGATTAACCTGCTTGCTGTACAGATGAGGACATTGCAGGCCAGGGTCATAGACCTGCTTCAAATTTGGCAGAAACAAGATTCTGACGCTGAGCTCATTTGTTTTCCAGTGTGAAATTATTTAGCGATCCTGTGATTTTTTCCTCCACATTATGCAGGATTTTCAGTGAGTGGATGCTTATTGGTGGCAACAAGATGGGTTTCAGGGACATTTTTTAAAATGCGATTTGAGCTAATACCTATCATGCTGCAGTTTTCGAAACAGCCCACATTAGAGAAATAGAAGGTCAATCTTGTGCACTGAAAATAGCAATCAATGGAAGATTCAAGGTACGTGAAGAAGGACATATTGAAAGGGGCTCTGGTGATCTACGGAGGCTATCAGTGGAGAGGGAGCAAAAGCATTCACGCTAATTCCATATTTCATTTTCAAGTGACGGGAAGAGTGTTGGTGCCATAGACAGCGGCAGGGCCTGTGGTGCAGCAAAGGCATGCTGAATTCCTGCAGGGAGAACAGAGGACGAGGATGAGCCTGATGATGTGTCAGAAGAGAAGGAGCACCTGGCCAGAGGCATTCTCTGGTGGGACAATCAGTGTCGCCTGACTTCAGGCTATGTGATGGACATCACAAGAGTACTCTGAAAGTCACATGATGAGGAGCAATGGATATATTGTTTGTTCTAGGGAAAGAAGTAAACAAAACCCTCTGAGGGCCAGCCAAATAGGTCAGAGGGTTAAAGCACCTGCAAGCAGGCACAGGGGTTAGGGGTTGGAACCCTAGGCCTGCAGTGCTGGCCCTGCCTCTGGGGCATGCTGAGCTGGTAATGGAGACTCGGCGTGATGATGCTCGCATGTCATTCCAGCTCTTGGGAGGCTGTAAACACGTGGATCACTATGAGTCTGATCTAGTAGTGAGACCCTGAACACCCTGTAGATCCCCCCCCCCGAAAAAAAAAGAAAAGGAAAAAAAACCTCTGAAACAAACATTAGCATTAGTTGTACATAGAAACTGGTAAGAAATAAACACAAATTTAGGTCCACAAGGAGCATAGCAGGCAATTGGAGTTTACTCTGATGCTGGAAAAAAGTACTACTGATGTTTCTTTTTTTTTGTTTTAAATGTGTTAGTTATTTAATTAGGCTCTTAGTAAGAACTTTAGAACACTAATTTATGAAGATAAATTCCATTTGTCAGAGTAAAAACAGATCTCAGCCCCAGAGCTGAGGAACAGTTCAGATTTTTGCTAAAATCTGTGAGTCCACTGCTTTCTGATCTACCTTGTGTTGCTCTGATATCTGGTATCTCTCCTTTTCCATGTCAAAGATCTCATCCTCCTGGTGTCTGGGTTTCCACAGCTTCTTCTCCTTGAAGTAAGCATCGGTGAGGTGTTTGGGGATTTTCACTTTGCTGATTCAATTTTTGTAGAGGTGGCAATGACAAGTTTCTGGTGTGCTCTTCATAGAGGAACATGATTAAGGCTAAGACCCGGTCACAAGTAGCAAGCCACTGGCCAATTGCTTCAGGAAGACCACTCACTTGCCTCTGGGGCTCCCAGTGAGGATGATCAAGATGGTGCCAGGTGTGATGCTAGCTCGACATTTCCTCCCAATCTGCTATGTAGTCCAAAAAGGCTTTGAGTAAGAGAAAGTATACAATTGCGAAATCAAAGGTTGAGAAGAAAAAGAAGGACAAAGTTCTTGCTATGATTGCAACACCAGTTGGTGGGGACAAGAATGGAGGTACCCAGGTGGTTACGTTTTTAAAAATGTCTAGATGCTATGCTACTGAAGATGTGCCTTGAGAGCTCTTGAGCCATGGCAAGAAACTCTTCAGTCAGCCTGGAAGGAAACTACTGATGTTTCAATGAAAAAAAATAGAGTTGACCATGAGTCCTATTTTTTAATTGCTTCCTGTTTCAAAACACTTGAACACCTAGGAATCATTTTGCCCATAAATTTTTCCAAATGCTTGCCTATGTTTCCCCATTTTTAGTCTATTTCTCTCATTTTTATTTGGTCCATTTCCTTGACTATTATTTGGGGGTAGATAATTACTGTGACATTTTCTGCATTCTTCTCTCTGAAGGCATGTGGGAGAGAACCTTTTAATCTCAGAACTAAAATTTGTAGTTCTGTGAAATTTTCCTCACGAGTGCTATATACCAACTTTAATGATGTTATTTTAATTGCCTGGATTCCATTTGTCGGTATGCTATTTTAATTGAAGAGGCAAAACTAGAAGCAGCCAGATGTAAACAAAGGAAAAACAACAACAAAAGTATGCAGTACGGAGATAATGGATGAGCATGTCGTATTTCTTTTAAGTTTTAGTCCTTTTTCTGTAGCTAGGAAGAACTCTTTTGAACTTCTTAAGAGAGTGCTATAAATTTTCTTTAAAGTTAATTTATTGCACAATACGTAAAGTTTCCCATTACTCTCTCCACACTAAATAAAAATTGTTTACTCCTTCTTTGCCAAGTAGTTGCTTGGAATACATGAGAAGAACGTGTTGAATCCATCCACAGACTCCTGCCCTGGTTCTGCAATTCTAACTCTGAAGTCTTCATTCAGGACCAGGATTTCATGATGCAATAGAATGTATTTTCCCAACAGTACAGAAATGATGCAGAAGATTTGCACAACTTACAAAACTCTCTACTTAACGTTATTTTAAAAATGTACATAAAGAAAATGATTCATTCATATTTGTGTGTGTGTGTGCAGGGTCTCACTATGCAGCTTGGACGGGTAGTGATCCTCCTGTTCTGTCTCCCTTGGGCTAGGTTTACAGGCATGTGCCACAACGCCTGGACTACATCACTGCCTCAGTGCGCCCAGGGGTGGGATTAGCACAGCATATGGTACCAGAGACTGAACCCAGGCCCCTGTGCTTGCATAAGCAGAAGCTTAGTCTGCTGAGACATCTTGCCAGCCCTCCCATTGATAATTTTAATTGATACCTGAGAAAAAAAAAAAAACATATCAGATTCCTGTCAGTGGCAGTATTCCTCTGTCATTTGTCCTTCAAAGTAGCAGTGACTCCTTGGGATGCCTCATTATGCAAATGTTATAGATATTTTCAGGTGAAAGTGAGAGGGTGTGAGTTATTTTATTTATAGGCAATTTAAATTCTTCCTGCAAAAATTTATACTACAACATAAAAAAGCTAAAATGCTAGCATTTCTCTATCAATCACACATATCCTTTTGAGTCAATGTCCCTGAAATCCTCATTTCTTCCATCAAACTTCCAAATAAATACTTCATTCATTCCTTCAAATATATTCTTTAAAAACTCAGCTCTTTTCTGTGTAAAAGTATGGTAACTGAACTAGTCTCCTGTGCTCTAAATGTCTTATACTTTGATCTTATTTAAAGTGTGTAAATATTTAATTTGTGAATAATATCATCAATGTAAATATCTCTTTGCTATTTCTGTCCTGCTTAAATAGTTCTGGTTGGCATGTTTATTTGCTATTGCCTGTTTCTAAAACCCTAGCAAAAAAAATTGCTATGAACCATGGGTTGAAAGAGGAGGATACAGATAAATAATGGACTTGAATATCTGAGGGAGGTGGACCAAAGTGATAACTTCGTGGCATCTCTCTCCCCCCCCTCTATTACTACATTGTTGTTATCATGCAACAAAGCACTTTTAGGAAAGGTTGCTAATTTGAGATATTTATTGCAGTGATTTTCAACTGGTTAGGGAAGCACATTCAGCTGAAATATCTACTCCTTGTGCAATTAGAGATTCTTGCGTTCCACCTCAATTGAATTATGTCCAGTGCCAAAGGGGATGGCCTTAGAATCTGCATTTTAAATAAAGCAGTGCAGATTGTCTTCAGCTCCATATCACCAGACTTGCTTTTCTTCTTGCTTTCCTTGACGATCAAAAGCCAGGAGCTGTCAGAGGCTCTTCCCCTGCTGTGTTCTCAGCACTTCTCACTAAGTCTCTCACGTCTAGCTTCATTGTATCTATAGGTCCTTTCCATCCCTGTCTTGGACAAGTTATAGCATCTTTTCACCTGTACAGTGATGAAACATTACAAAATGTCTCACTTTCCTTCTAAAGCCCCACAGATGGTGCAAGAAGAGAAGGAAAAGTGGGTGTTTGGCCCCAAGTGCAGGAAAAAAGCCTTTCTGTGGTTATTTGTAAGAAATTGGAAATGATCACACATTCTTGATTCGGTTTTCAGTAATGAACAATCTTAGTAATAAAATACTCCATGCCATAGATTGTGCTTCCTAACTTCCCTGGTGCCCTGTTGGTCCCCTGCAATCAACTTATTTATTTTATAAATAAAGACTATTTATCTCCCTAAGTGCCACTTTACATTTGTAGTTGTCTATTTACACATTTGTGTGCCTCCCTAGATCCTCAGCTCTTTAAATATTTTCTTTTTCCAAGAGCCAGTAGGGAATCATTTCGGACTGTAGATGTGCAATAAAGATAAATTTTGGGTATTTGAATAAATTGCTCGTAGCATTATAGGCAAAGAATAAATCAAACTGTAAGACTACTACTATGTACCCGCATGCTCATTCCCACAAAGTCCTCGAGAAATTGTAAGAGAGTGGTTTAGCAAATACAATTGCATGAAGGTATTTTTCAAAAATGACGCAGCATTGTAGATTAGGTAATTTATTTATTTAAATTTTTTGGAGGTGGGGCTGGGGATTGAATTCAGGTCATTGCACTTGCCAGACAAGTGCCTATTCTGCCGAACTATTTCCCTGTACCTAGATTAGGTAATTTAAAGGCCAATTGAATGGAAGAAATCAAATAGGTTTTACTATGGTTCAACATGGTGTCAAGTTCAAAATGAAGAAATATCACTAAATAGTCTTGCACAACATTATGGAATTTCTTCAAATGTATACCTATTTGTCTCTATCTGTCCATCTATCTATCTATCTATCTATCTATCTATCTATCTATCATTTGTAGTTCCAGGAGATTATAGCATGCGAAAAAAATTGAGCAACTTTTAGTCCTGTTAGCTCCATTCATGACAAGCACCCTAGATCAGTTTGTATTATCTTTTATATCTGAATTTTCACCGTATTGTTTGTGCATTTAGATATGTTCAGACATACAAATACTTATTGTATTGCAGCCACTTGCGGTACTTCATATAGTACCATACCCAGATTTGTTGTAGGTGAAAGGCAATAGATTGTACAGCAGAGCCTGGGTATTGTGAAGCTCTAACATCCAGGTGTGTGCAAACACACTATGAAGTTTACCCAAGAGCAAACCTGGCAGTGAGTTTCTCATTATGTTTCCCCACAATTAAGATACACATGATTGTGTTTAAGGAAAATGAACATCAAAAATTAGAAGGGCCAAACTGCATAGGAAATATGTTAAAGGTTAGTGGGATGAAGTTAGCATGGGAAAAAAGGAATATAACTAACATCCTCAGGTTAAAAATAAAACATATTTCACTCTGCAAGACATAAGTTTGGTATGAAACAAGAAAACAGTAGAATAAAAATCATCATGGGTATAAAGTAAAGCTCAGTAATTCAATAGCATACCAGAGGCAAGTGCAAGGTCCTGAGTTTAATTCCCGGTTCTGCAAAAAAAAAAAAAAATAAATAAATAAATAAATAAATAAATAAAATAAAAATAAATATAAATATAAATAAAGAAATAAAAATAATAATGAAAGTCTAAGAGAAAATTTGGGGAAACGCATTATCATGAAAGGATATGAACTTTAAAAAATAATAGCAACTTGCAGATTGCCTAAAAAGTAAAATAAAAAGCTATAAAGTAAAAAGAAAATCTCAGAGTTGAATTAAAACATACAACCATAGAGCAACAAGCATCCTAAGTGGTTTTCAAGACAAAAATAAGAGAGAACTTTTGCATCTATGTACATTTTCTGGCAAAGTTTCATACATCAGAAGTAAAGAAACTATGCCAATTGCTTTCAGAGACAAAACATGACTACATAAATGAATTGTCTACTAAATAAAAGACTGACAGAAGCAGATATATATCATAGCCATAAAGAAAATGCTAGAATAAAAAGAAAACCCTATGGTACTAGAGATATTATCTGTATATAGCTTTTAAAATGTACATTCATTGGCGTTGGATAAAAAGAACAATTCAAATGCACAACCATGCCAGCCCCTTGCAGTTGCTCAGTATCAGCTTGTAGCTATCGATGAGAGCATTGCACATGTGTGCAGTGGCAGATCGTTTTCGATATCAGAAAAGGCTCTTTTGCACAAGCCCTGCTGAGGGGCTGTATGTCCAAGGTTCTCAGGGAATGACTTTTCATGCATAGGTGTCTTCACCGAGAAGCTGTAATTCACAAGTGAGGAAAATGCATTGCAAAAAAACAAAAACAAAACAAAACAAACAAACAAAAAAGAAAATTCATTGCCACAGTTGTGTATAATTTGCAGATTAAATAAAAAAGTCCACTAGAAAATATGTCATGGGAGTTGAATTGAAAGGGTAAGTTTAAGAGTAATATTTCTGGATGAAAAACTCCAAGTAAGTAAGTCAAACAGAATCAAATCTACATAATTATAGTAAAACATTCATTTAAAAAAGTGACCATATGGAGATTTCTCAAAAAAAAAAAAAAAACCAACCCTGAAAATAGAAATTCCATTTACTCAGCTATCTCCTTTCTTGGTATCTTCCTATAAAAGCTAAAAATCATCATACTACAGGGATACATGTGTATTCACACGCATAGCAGCACAATTTGTGATAGGTTGATCTTGGAAGCAGCATACACATCTGGTAGTGGATGCATGCACAAGAATAGTGTGGAATTTATACACAGTGCAGTACTGTGCTGCCATCAAGAAATATAACATTGAGATAGTCCCAAACAAACGAGTGCAACTTGAAAACATAAAATTAAATGAAATAAGACAGACACACAAGCTTAAGTATCACATGGTTTCTCTTATAAGAGAAAACATCAAATGCTTCCCCAGATTACCTATTCCATTGCTTCAAAACATTTTAATATATGTGAATTTGTTTCACTGATAATACTAGTTTATCTTGGTTGAAAACAGGGGTTTGTGTTGTTTGTTTCTTCTTTGTCAGAATTGCATTGGTCCATGGCATACTCTGAGCAGCTACTTTTTTTTAGTGATGGTAGCAGGGATTGAACTCAGGACTTTGTGCTTGTCAGGCAAGCACTTATTCCACTGAGCTATCTCCCCACCCAAAAATGTTATTATTATTATTATTTTGCAGTACTGGGGATTGAGCTCAGTACCTTGCACTTATCAGGCAGGCACTTGTTCTTCTCAGCTATCCCCCCAACCTTCTGGGCAATTACTTTGAAGATAACAATATATAGTATATTAATATTGTCTGATTATTACGTTATAAAATTTTGTTTTAAATTTTTTGTTATAAAAATGTGACCATATGTCAGATTATAATCTCACTAAATTCTAAAAAAAAAATGAAACTCAAGATGTTAATTTTATGGGGGCCAGGGAGATAGTTCAGCAGTCTAAAGCTTGGGCAAGCTTGGGCAGCTGCAGAGACTGACAACACATGCTGCGCCAGTCCCACCCCCAGGGCAGGCTGAGCTGGCTATAGAATAAATAAATAAATAAAGCTAAAAAAGTTAATTTTATTAATGTGGTATAATAAGTTAGACTGCAGGATAGAATCTATACACATGAAAATTAAATACCAGCTTTTGGAATAAGTGGGGTTGAAAGAGTGTTATATTACAAAAGCTATATACTATAGCCAAGGTATTATTAAAGTAAATTCTTTTATCAGAAAGCACTAAATCATAGTGAAGGCCAGACAAATGGCTCAATGGATTAAAGTGCCTGCAAGCAGACACAGGGGTTGAGGATTTGATCCCAGCCCCGCTGTGCCAGCCCAGCCCCCGGGGTGAACTGAGAGGTCAATTGAAACTGGGCATGGTGGTACTAGCCTATAATCCACTCTTGGGAGGCTATAAACAGGGAGATCACTATGAGTCCGATCTAGTAGTGAGACTCGGAGCACTCTGTAGATCCTACCCCCCCCAAAAATATATGTATTCTTTTAAATATTCAGCTGAAAAAATTAAAGGAAAATAAAACTAATTCAAAGCCGGGCGTGGTGGCGCACACCTGTAATCCCAGCACTCGGGAGACTGAGGCAGGAGGATTGGTGCGAGTTCGAGACCAGCCTGGGCTACAAAAGTGAGCTCAGGACCAGCCTCAACTGCGTAGCGAGACCCTGTCTCAAAAAAGACAAAAATAAATAAATAAATAAATAAATAAATAAATAAATAAATAAAACTAATTCATAAGCAGATAATGCATAATAAAAAGGAGAAGTTAAAGGAAATAAAATAAATATTTGATTAATCCAAAGTATTTTACAAGAAATTAAAATGCTAGTAAAATGTAGTCGACACTGGCAGGGAAAGCAGATCTTGGAGAGTGGAAGTTCCAAATTGTATCCACTACACAGCGAGTCTTCACAGCAAGTAAAGAAAACAGGCGCAAGTTGGTCTTTCTGCCTGTTCAGGATAGGCCAGATACTTGGGATACTCTGTGTAAGCTATTAAGAGAGCAAGATCTGTGATATGTGTATAGCTGTATCACTATGTACTTTCAGCTTCACAGCAAACCTGGGCAGAGTCTGGAAAGCGCCTGCCAATCTTCCAAGCCAGACTTTTGGGAGCATCTGGTGGCACGGGAGAGCACTTCTTAAAACAGGCCAACTATATAGACATATCAACATCACACTGAGAGCCATAGTTTGCATCTTGATGCTGTCAGTTCTATGGGATTACACAAATGTACGATGATATTCATGTATCCTAAAGAATGGATCCACTGCCTTAAAGACCTTTCTTCTCTGACTATTCATCCTTTCCTCTCCACAGGTCCCGGCAACCAGTGGTCTTTTTTACTGACTACAATGTCGCCCTTTATAGAATGTCACATAGCGGGCATTCTGTAGTGTATAGCCTTTTTAGATTGGTTTCCTTTACTGGGCAACATACATTTAAGTTTCCTCTGTGTCTTTCATCACTGATCAGCTCATTTCTCTTTAGCACTGAAAAATAGCTCATTGTCCTGATGTCCCACAGATATCCTTTCACCTCATGAAAGAGATCTTAGTTGCTTCCAAGTGTGGCAATTAGAAATAAAGCTACTATAAATACCTATATGCAGGTTTTTGAGTAGGCGGGAGTTTCAGCTCCTTTCGTTAAATTCCAGGAGTACAATTACCCAGTAATGTGGTACTAGTACTTCCCATTTTGTAAGAGATTGTCAAACTGTCTGCCAGTCCCAGAGTATAAGCTCTTGCTTTCCTTCTCAGTATGGCGCCCCCTTGTTATGAGCTCTAGCCTTCATAAGGGTCAGGGTAGTATCCAGGGACTTAAGCTATAGTTATCTAAAGGTATATGATGTGGATCAATTCTCCATATTATTTATCATCTCTGTAATATCTATAGTGAGATATCCAGATCTCTCACTTAGAGTTAATTTAGAAAGTGTTTATACGCTTCGGATAACAGGTTTTGTTGAATATATCTTTTGAAAATATTAGGATTTGTTGAGATAAATTTTAACTCCTTAACTATATTTATAATAACTGTACATCTTTTATTAGTGAATAAAATTGGGAACCATCTTAAAACTATTACTTTCAGTGAACTAACATTTTCCTAGAAAATTAATCTTGGAAATAATAAGAAAATCTTACTTAGTTGGATATATAATGAGCATACATTATTAAATAACTTGTGTTGGAACAGATTCAAGTGAAAATGTATAGATCTTGGATTCTATTATTTATTAGTGTATGTTGATACATTAATAATAAGTACACAATTAATGCCTTCTTCATGGGGAATTGATACGTGCACATTGCATCTTGATCCTTTTCACTTCTTCTTCCCTCCTTTTCCTTTCCATAAGACCCATGTTATCCTGTAAAATGTTAGGGGATTGTATTTTGCTGACTAAGATGCTTCACTGGTGTAAAGATGTATGTTCTTTTTTAAGTTAGTCAAATTCATAGGGATTCCAGTTAAAGCCTAAATATGTTTTTGTGCATATAGAATTGTCTGGTTGACTCATGGGTTGATCTAGAAAAGAAAAAGTCCATCAGCAAAACTCCAGAAGTACTTCGGACTATGTACAGAGGGTCAGATATGCTAATATAGTAATATATTGAGAACCACAAGGGCATATTTGTGGTGTGGGTTTAGCATCAAAGATGCTGATACTCATACTAGATTAGCATAGTATTTTACTTAGGCTATTACATTACTTTTTTTTTAATCTTTTTGAGACTGGGGTCTCTCTATGCAGTTCAGGCTGGCCTTGAGCTCAATTTTGTAGCTCAGGCTGGTCTCGAACTCATACCAATTCTCCTGCCTCAGCCTCCCCAGTGCTGGGATTACAGGTGTGAGCCACCATGCCTGGTTTATTACATTACTTTTTAAACTAAGACTTTCCCCCACTATTTCTCCCTGTCATTTATTCTCAGCTCAGCTGCTAAAAAATCCTACTGAAATGTAAAATCAGGTGAATTTACTTTTAAGTGAAAACTGCCAATAACATTCCATGTCACTCAAAAACTAGCCTCTGCGCAGGAAGTGTAGGCTCAGTAGAAGCTACGTATTATTGTTTTCTCTTGTTTTAACCTCCTCTTATTGCTCATTGTTCCTCATCCTTTTTGTTCAGCAAACATGCCAGGCATTCTCCTGTCTCAATAAGAAGGAGCAGAGCAGGTGCAGAGGAGAGCTCTGAGAGAGCTCTAGTAGGGAGAAGACTGCTTTGCCTGCTGGCTCTTAGTCAGAGGCTTGGAGAGTCAGCTTGACACAGGGGGACATAAAACTCCCAACCTGTTGGATATAAGATTCACCAAGTTCATGTCTCCTGAAATTGAAGAACGAATGCCAAAGGACAAAGGAGGTGAAAATTAGGAAAATTTTGCTGAGGAATAGGCATACTTCCTGAGAAACAGGAGTTCTGGAAGTATATTGCCACAGAGGTCATTGTCAGGGGCAATTTACATAGCAAAGTCAATGTGGGTGCCATGTGGATCAAGCTACACTCAAATTATAGGATTATAAGGATAGCCACTTTGCTAATATTGATCTAGTAGGGAAATGAGTCCCATAACAGGGTACATGAAAAGAACAAAGGCATTTCGGGGAAAGTATGGGTCTATGCTCTGGTCACCTAGATAGGCAAATAATGCCTAGCTGAACTTCCTGGATCAGATGGCGCTGATTAAAGTATAATACCAAGTTAGCTCTTGTCCTTTAGGAAGATGTGCAGGTCTGCCACTTGACCTTTATCCTGAGGCCTGGACTTCTTTAGGCCTCCAGCCACAATTTTAATGTCTTTAATTTTTCTGCCAACATCCTTGAAAATTCAATTTCTGTCTGACTGTATATTAATTTTTGTCTAATTTAGCTGACTAAAATAAGCTGGCACTTGAAAATTGTATCCTTGTGCCAGTAAGATAGCTCAGCAGAATATAGTGCTTACTTACACAGACTTAGGCAATTGCAGGGGCTGCGGTATGACCCCTGCCACCACATGCTGTGTCAGGCCTGCTCCCAGGGTGGGCTGAGCCAGCCAGAATCTGGGCATAGAGGCCCAAACCTGTAATACCAGCACTGGGGAAGCTGAAAACAGGAGGATCTCTATAAATCCAAACTGCATAGTGAGATCCTGTAACAACCAAGTACATTCAAAAGGAAAAGGAAAGAAAAGCAAAGAAAGTTGTATGTACGTGTACAGCTGAAATTATGTCTTGTGCTGAAGTCACTGCTTGCGTGGTTTCTTCTGGTAGCTGCTGGCTGTTCTCATGGTTTGCAGCACTGATATGGGAGAAGACCACTTGTACCTTGTCTATTTACTCAGTGATCTTGATTGAAAGTTTTCATTTTTTCCCAAGACATTTGTGAAGATCTTGCAGTGTTTCCTCTTCTGAACTCTACATTATAGGGAGAAGAGATTTGCTGTGTGTAACTCTCTTCTTTCCTGAAAACATTCCTGCATCCCTTTGACAAAATTTTCTCTCTTTTCCTGGATGCCTTTATTCCAAAAGATTTGTTTGCTCATCTGAACCGATACTGAACATTACCCAGGCTGGGACCAGCTCTGTGTACACGGATCTCATGCCAAATAGGTTGTTGTATGATGCATTCCAAGTTAACCTTTTGTTTGTGTCTATGTGCAAATAAGGAGCTGCTGAACAATTTTCTCATTGAGGGAGAAATAATATCTGTGGCAAAGCATCTGATTTCAATAGCATAAATGCCTCTTTGCTGAAGTATAAATACATCATTTCAGATAATTTCAAGAATGTATCAAGATAGACTGGCTATTAGGTGCGATCAATACCAAGAAAGAACAAAGCAGGAGCTGGACAAGTCTTCCTTTCCCACCTAATATTTTATTTCTTCTTTATCATGATCACAACAAAACTGATATCAGGGCAGTAACAAAAACCTTTAAGAATGATTATGTTGCTGTGTATGCTGGCATATGCCTATAATCCCTGCACTCAGGTGGCTGAGACAGAAGGATCCCTGTGGGTTCAAGGCCTGCCTGGGTTACAAAGTTAGTTCAATGCTAGTCTGAACTACATAGATGGACCTTGTCTTAAAAAGACGGCCCGTCAAAAAAGAAAGAAAGAGTGGTCATACTCTGCCTAGTAGGAGGAATTCCACTTAGTATTTTGGAATTGTTTTATTTCACTTGGAAAAATTTTTAACCACTTTTTATTGATCTAAAATATATAGTCCAAGTAAAAAGAACTATTGACCACAAAGTGTAAAATGATTATGATTAACTTTGCAGTGTTGTGATCAAGGTTTATTTAGGAAACATTTAATGATGGAACTGCACAGTTAAACCTCTTTCTGCATAAACTAACTTTCATTTTATCTCTGGCTAGTCAATGACCTGTGTAATTTCTTTACATTGCTCTTTCTGGCTGGTGATGTAGTTACCACCATTGACAAGCACTATCTAAATAATGTTACAAACAATCACGATGATTTAGATAATGGTCTGATGGCTTTGGTTCAACACACAGAAGACCTACTTGGTAGGGATTTTGAGCAGAGTGATTTTAGAGGAATAGTGGGAAGAATTTCATAAAGTTCTCTTAGTACAGTAAATGTCTCAGTTGATTATACCTAATAATGTATAAGGATCTGCAGAGTGCAAACAAGTCCCTGGAATTAAAGTCCTAACAGCTGAAAATAAATCTTGACCCTAAACTTATTTTATAATTTCAGTTTTTCTTTGACAAACATGTGTGTGCCAATGCTGATTTCAAGACCTGAGATGAGCACATGCTTGCAATCTATAGATATATTTAACACATAAATAATGTCAATTAAATGTGTATTTAATATAATGCCACCCAAAATTGTTTAATGTTCACAAAGACAAATGTATTAAACATTAAAATGAATGAAATAAAATATATTGAAAGCCATACCAAATCAAATAAAACACTTGATAAACTTTAAAGTAGATGAACTTTATAGTTTTCACTCCTAAAATACAATCACTGCGCATTTTGTTCAAGTGTCTTCTGAAATATAAATATATAGAGCTTTTCCATCTTCTGTTTAGGAAATCCTCCCCTACGACTATCACTTCACGTGTTTTGTCTATTTTGCCTTCCAAGAGGTTCAGTGATTCTGTTTTAATGCTTAGATATTTGACCCATTTTGATTTCAGTTTAGCATCCAGTGAGAGATGTAGGTCTAGTTTCTACCTTCTACAAACAGATAATGTTTTCCTAAGAGCATTTGTTGAATAGATTATTTTCCAATATATGCTTTTGAACCCCCAAAGAGCAAAGACCTGAATGCATCTGTGAATGTTTCTGTATCTTCTGTTCTATTCTACTGATTCACAAGTCTGTGATTGTTCCACTGCATGCTATGTTTATCACTGTTGCTTTGAAATCAGGTATTGCGATGTTTCCTTCTTTGCTTCTGTTCAAGTTGCTAGTCTAGATCTCTCCTGGTTCCCTTTGAATTTTAGGACCACTTTAGTTATAAATCTGTGAAGTATTTGTTTCAGTTACTCTTGTCACTGGGACAAATACCCAACACACAAAATTAAGGAAGTAAAAGTTTATTTACCTTACAGTTACTGGAGGTTTCAGTTCATACTTGGCTGGCTCCAAGGCAGAGTGGCACATGACAGAGGGCAGCCTTTCATGAAAGCAGCAAAGAGCAAGAAGTGAAGGAAGGAGCAGCTTAGGCAGCTAGCTAGCCTCTCTCCCTTCTTTACATTGTACTGCAAATCACTTGTCCCAGGGCAAGTGTAGCATCCACACCCACAATAATCAATCACAAACTCCAGAAGCCACGCCATGACTGCGAGAAGCTTGGGAAATAGCTAGACACAAACTATAACAGTATTCCATGAGTGTTTTGATCGGGACTGCACTGATTGTGTATTACAATTTGGGGAGTATGGTCACTTTGACAATATTGACTGCCTACCCTGGAGCACTGGACATTTTCCCATTTGCTACTGTCTGATGTAGTCTCCTCCATAGCGAAGAGGATCAGAAGGCAATAAACGTAATTCATTCCATGATTCTGGAAAGGATGGCCTTGTGCACAGAAGAAAGCCACGGTCCTATTAGTTACTTGGTGCAGCAGTCAGAAGCAAAAATGAAATTTTGCCAAATGCTTCTATTTGTGAATCAAATTGTTCCTAAACAAAAGCATTTGTATACCATGTCATCACTATGCTTTAGGACTTTTTGTAGAGGTCTTTTGCTTTCTTGGCTAGGTTAATTCCAAAGTACTGTATTTTTCTTCATGCTCTTTTGAAGGATATTATTTCATAATTTCCTCTTCATTGAGTCTCTTACAGCAATACTTTGACTCATAAATGCTTCAGTTCATGTACAATTTGATTGACAAACACATGCATCTGGCAAGTTTTTGCTTCTGTTCAATAATCCTGCACCAGGTAATGAACATGACCACAGCCATCTTCCCCAGAATTAGAATTGCAGAACAAGGTAAATTCATGATCTGAGCTGCCACTGTACTGGTATATACAAACATTATTGATGTTGTATATTGAATTTCTATCCAGCTACATTGTTAAAGTTGGTTATTATGTTGCTAAAGTTGGATTTTTGGTAGAGTTTTTAGATTATTTATGTAACATATCATATCATTTCCAAATAATAAGGATTCTTCCTTTTTTATAGATATCTGCTTCATTTTTTTCTCATGCCTAGCTATTTTTTACAAGAAAAATATGAAATAATAAATGTTGGTGAAGATGTAAAAAAACTCAAACCCTTGTCAATTGCTGATAGAAATATAGAATGGTCTAGTCATGTGGAAAAAGAGATGGTGATTCCTCAAATAAATTTAAAAAATTATTTTAAAATTATAGAATTTATTTTTGAGGTATGGTATATACTTGAAGAATTGACAGCAAGTGTTTAAGTATTTATACATTTTTATTGAAGCAACATTATTAACCGCTGAAATGCAGAAACAATGTATGTGTTCACCAATAGATTAAAGGATACTGAAATGTAGTATGCATATAAAATACAATATCATTAATTCTTAAAAATGAAGCTAATTTTCTCATATACTAGAACAGGGTTAACCTTGCTTATAGCTTGTTAAATAAAATAAACCAGTCACATAAAAACAGTTAGTGTATGATTCCACTTAAAGAAGATGGCTAGAGTAGTACCTAATGGTAAATAGACATATTCATAAAAAGACAGTGAAATGGTTCTTTCCAGAGGCTACAGAGTGGGTAGTAGGGAGGGAGAAATGATACAATATTGTTTAATGACATAAAACTTTACTTGGCACAGATGGAAAAGTTCTAGAGGAGGATTGTAGCTGTGGATGGATGATAAGGTGAAGCTACTTACCACTTCACAGAACTGTATGCACACTTAAGAGTGAAACATTAAAAAAAATCATGTACATGCGTCCATAGTAAAAATGAAGGATATCCATCCCAAGAAGACTATCATGGCACAAACAATTTTTTTCTTTCTGAAAAGAAACCCAGTAACTATGTGTAGAAGCCTGAAATATGATAACTTGTAGAAGTTTGCCTAAAACTTTTTCTGAATATTTTTCTTGTGTTAACAAGTTTCATCTGTAGTCTTTCCTACTATCAGAAAAATGCTAAAATCTTAATGTGTAAGTACTGATCATCAAGAGGAAGGCAACTGGAGGTTGTCTTCAGCTTTGAAGGAGGCAAAAGAGAAGTAGAAAATCCAGAGAGAATGCATCATTGACATTATGGCTAAAAGGAAAGGAATACCAAGACCAGAATACTATTGGCCAGAAGGGATCTCAGATCTCTGCCAAGTCATGCCTCTGTCAATTCTCTTAAACTGAGTTATACCTAGATGGACTTGTGTGGCTCTCCACATTGGCTTGGTACTCTTAGTGGAGAGGTAGTAGACGTGCTGTAAACACATGGAAGCAGCATGTGATGGCACAGAGAGCACGTGAATTTGCTGACATTGGTTGGAATTCAAGTCAACCCATGGAATCTTTTAAGTTCTTCTGCTGTGCAATAAATACCTTTCTTCAGTGTATCAAGGAAGTTGGTTGTGCAGACACTTAATCGTCAGTGATGGATAAAAACATCATAAAGTTCAAAAAAGCAAAAGCATATAAAACACAAGAGTCTTTTTGGAACCAGCTAATTAAAAAAAAAAATATATATATATATATTTGATTGTTACAGGGTCTCACTATGCAGCTCCGTCTCATAATGGTCATTCTACTTTCAGCCTCTCCAGCCTGGTATTGCAGGTGTGCATTACTATACTCCAGACTCTGGCCAGCTCAGCCCATGCTGAGGGCAGAGTTGGCGTGCCATGTGGTGCCAAGGATTGAACTATGGTCAGTGCACTTGCCTAGGATTTCCTAAGCAGTTGCTTTAGTCTGCTGAACTATCTTTCCAGCCCCAAAGATAGTTAAGTTTCAATACATCTTTGAAAAGTGGAAATACTCTAGGTAGAAAGCTAAAATGCAGTTATAATTCCAGAAAGAGAAGGAAACTAGTGTGCTGAAGGACTGGGTAGCAGGAAAAAGTCAAATCTTATTTAGAGAACAGCAAAAATGGCAGTGTCTAGCCATGTATACCTGCGAGGTCTTTTGGAAGTTTGGGGAAATGGTATAAAAGTCAAATTGCAAGACCAATGAGCAGTATATTAAAATAAATAAGACAGGGAACTACTGAAGAACTTGAGTAGCAAAGAGGCTTAGTCAATTTTGTTTGGGAATTATAGCCATAGAAAGAATATGGATTTATGAATCTTAACTTTTTGTTTATTTGTTAAGTCTAGTTTTATAATTTGCAGATAACTAAAATGGTAGTTAAAAATGAAGACATGTAAAATGCCCAAGAAAGAAAAATATGAATTTTCTTTGTCGGAGTCCATTTTTTCTTGTTATAGAATACCAGAGTATGGCTAATATGCAAGAGAAGCTATCTAGTTTGTAGTGGTATCCAGATGGGATCATATGCATGAGATCATTTGCTGAGACAAGACGGTGCTCAGGACCTCACTTCCGATGAGTGGTAGACAGATTCCAAAGCCAAGCCATATGTACAGTGTCTTGCTAGTCCTCTGAAATTGGGACATGGCCTGAAAATCGTAATAGAGGGACAATTCTGGAGGGAAGTGGAAGGAATTCTCTCCATTTCTTCCATTAACAGATGAGAAGATCAAGAAGACATGGGATATACACACAGAGTGGAAATTATTCAGATATTTAAAAATAAGAAATCTTGTCACTTACAGCGACATGGGTAAGCCTGGAGGACATGATGTTAAATAACTAAACTAGGCATAGACAGACAAATATATTCTCACTCATATGTGAAAGCTAAAATAGCAGGCCTCAAGGAGGTAGAGGGTGTAACAGTGGTGAACAGAATGTGAGACAGTAGAGAGGAAAAGGAGAGAGGCAAAGGGTGTACAAAACTAGGCTGCTCTAGTGGTGTGCAATAGAGTGGAGCTATTCTAGTTAACACTGATTTATTGCATAGTTCAAAGAACTATAAAGAGACTTTGAATGTTCTAAGCACAAAGGAATGATGAATGTTTGATGTGATACGTTAATGACAAGGATTTGATCACTAGATATTGTGTACATGTATTGAAATACCACTCTATATTCCATAACTATATACAATTATTGTCAAACAAAAATAAAATAAAGGTTTTAAAAAAAACAAAGGAAACCTTCATTTTAAAACTCTGGTATGAGCCGGGCATGGTGGCGCATTCCTGTAATCCCAGCACTTGGGAGGCTGAGGCAGGAGGATCAGTGTGAGTTCGAGACCAGCCTGGGTTACAAAAGTGAGCTCAAGGCCAGCCTGAACTGCATAGTAAGACCCTGTCCCAAAAAGACTAAATAAATAAATAAATAAATAAATAAATAAATAAATAAAACTCTGGTATGTACCTCTTCGTAATCATGTTTTACAACATTTTTGACTCTGGGTAGTCAACAAAGAAGAAGCCCTTACTTCCATTTAGCCACAAATGACCACATAGCATAATTATCATAAGGGCTACATGGAATCCATTGGGAAGCTCTGGAGAAGAGTGTTGGTGAGCAGATAAGGAGGGATTGGCAGACTCCCAAGCAGATTCCTATTAAGAAGGGATGCCCCTTGGGGAGTGTGGCCCCAAGAAGGCTGTGCTCAGCAGAGGACAGCAGGGCTTGGTAGTGGAGTGAAGTTCTAGGACAGGGACCCTATCACTGGCAGAAATAAGCAATGATGTATATATGAATGAAGAAGTTCTCTTTAATAAATGTATTCCCTTTAACTTTGAATACATGATAGAGTTAGTGTTCATAAACCCCCAAAAATGTTACATGAAAGATGAAAAACCACAAAGTGTCCTCTCATCATTTATTTATATATTTATCTATTTATTAGGTACAGGGTCTCACTATGTAGCTTGGACTCATACTAATCCTTCTGTCTCAGCCATCCTAGTTCTGGGACTATAGGCATGTGCCACCACACTCGGTTTCAGTGGTCAGCATAAAATGTCCAGAGTGCTGGGGCTGGCATGGCATGCAGTACCAAGGATCACACCTGGGTCCTTGCGCTTGCTGGGCAGGCACTTAGACTACTAAGCTATGTCCCCAGACCTATCCATAATTTCTTAAAATATTTTGAAGTTTTCTGAATTCACACAGAAACAGATAGGCTGAGTACACATCCTTCACAATGCAACATTTCAACATAAGTTGATCTAGTCACACAGAATGGAGAGAACTGGAATAGCTAACACACGGAAAACCCAAGCTTTCCAGTTCTTACGTTTTGTGTAAGAAAAAGTACATTCATTTAACTTCAAGTTTCAGACTCATGTCAGTTTCAGAACACATTGGAGTTTCATTTGAAGTCACTGAGGTTTTCTTGGGTTTCTTAGAAAGGCATCAACAGCTAATCACCCAAGGCTCATCTCAATCACATGACATTCTTTTGATACCTCTGGAAACTGAGAAAGAAAGAAAAATTTGGGAAATCGCTTTTCAATGTATCTATATTTTTTCCTGCAGTCTTGAAACAGATTGAAAGAGAGTCATGTTCAAGACCATATGATAATGACTTGCAAAGGCTCCAGTTCTCATTATAGAGGAGTAAGAAATTTAGGGTGTAATAGGCTCCATTAATCATACATATCCTCAAACTTAGTGTTTAGTATGAAAATTTTCAAATGAACTTCAGATATGTTTATGTAAGATACTAGTGTTAACAGACTATGAAGATAAAATTGCCTACATATCAGAATCAGTCCAAAACAACGTTTTTAATAGAGAAATTTCAATTACATGACAAGATATTGAGGGAAAAAAGCCCTCCTGAAAAGAGAGCACCGCATAAATGTGTTGCTAAATTTAGTTCAACACTTAGGTTAAACAGTCATTTTATTAGACGGCCATGTCCTTTGAATTATGAATACTGACACTAGGGCCAGCAAGAGGAAATCTACCATCCAATGTGTGGCCCCTGTGAACACTGGTCTTACACAGCCATTGTGGAGGCTCAAGTTGTGAAAGCCTTGCCTGGAGTCCCCAGCAGGACCTGTTCTCAGGACCTCCTGCCGCCACTAATGAGGCTGCCCAGAACTCAAGCAACACTGACGGCCCTGCACTGCCAGTGCACTTTCGATAGCTATTTATGCTCCTATACAGACTTTGATTTCAGAACTCAGCGCACACAGACTTTAATAAAGACTCGACTTTTGTATCCACTAGGTGAAGGTTCCTGCTAAGTATCCCTTGGAGGAAGCCAGGTTTGCATGGAATGTGGCCAAGCCAGGCAATCATGTAGAGGTAGCTCAGAGTGTGCCTGAGAGCTCTAGCACTCCTGACCTTGCAGATGAGACTGGCACTGAAGCCATCACTGGACAGGCTAAAATCGTCATTACTAAGACCTCAGTCATGAAGATAATGAAAGACAAAGCTGAAGCCAAAGATGTTTCATAAGCTCCAGGAGAATGTCCCCAGTCAGCCTAGGGGTGAGCCTTGCCAAGGCCATCAGGTGGAGAGATGGACATGAAAGAGGGAGACCAGGCCTTTGTCAGTGGGGCAGCTCCTATGAGTCAGACACCTGCCAGCTCTGCAAAGCTCCCCCCGCCCAGGTGTCAATGAGCCCCTGATAGGATCAGTGGCCATTCTGCCAGCTGGAACTCCTCTTCATCTAGCAGCAGCCCCCACTGCATGCCCAGCGCCATCCACACCAGCCCCTTCCCACATTCAAGACCCTTCCTAAAGTGATGTTCCTCAACGTACAGTGCAGCCATGAGTTCCAACAGCTTCCTGGAGAACTCCCTCCACGAGTTCCCCTACCCAACCGAAGCTGAGCTTGGCTACATGACTGCGGTAACCAAGTATCCAGAGCAACTTAAGAACAGGTTCACGGCCCAGAGGCTGAAACAGGGTGTCAGCTGCTCTCCTAAGGCGATCGAGGAAGATCAATAGAGTCATCCAGTCTGGACCTCATCCCACCATCACAATTGCAAATACACTCCTGGTTGCCAGTGCTGGCAATGTCCAGCATCCCCTTCAGGTCACTTTTCCAGACCATGTTATGGGGACATCCAGAGTGCACAGCAGGATGACTCCTATTCACTAAACCACTGATAGCCAATGGGTTGCAAGCACCAAACTCATCTCTGTCCCTGGTAGATCTATTCCCATATGTGAAACCCATTAATACTGTGCCCAAATACAACATCACCTGGGACTGTGGCCAGTTCAGTCCAGTTGCCCCAGACTGTGCCACAGCATAATTTCTCATGCCTCTCTTGATGCAAACACCTATAAAGAAATCTCCCCTTCTCCATCACCAAAGGCCCCTCAAATGGCCTGCGTTACAAGAGCAGCTTTGCTAGCAAGTGACATGCTGCCACATGACAAGCCAGGCACTAGATTCCTGACTTTAAGCCAATACAAAGGAAGTCTCTGAACATCTTCATGTGCTAGAAAGCAGGGTTGCACAAAACCTACGATCTTTTGATGAGAAACTGGACTGTGTGAGAAATGCAACCCAGATGACAGAGAAATGGGAAATGAGACAGAAAAACGTGAGTGTGGAGGAGACCAAGAAAGCCAATGAGAATGCTTCTGAGGAGGAAGAGGTAGCTGCCAAAGACAAGGGTGGAGGAGGAGAGTTGACCAGTGAACTAAGGTCACTGAACAAAATAGTCCCTCAGTGGCCAAGCAACCAGGAATATGATTCTGTAATGGCCAAGACAGGTCTGCCACAGCCAGAGTGAGTACACTGGTTTGGAGACAGCAGGTATGTCCTGAAGAATGACCAACTCCAATGGCACAAAGACTATAAGCACGGTGACTTCCCACCGGGGATGCTGGTCATTGCCCCTGGTAACTGAAATCTGTGGCAAGAGTATTACATGACACAGAAGATGCTGGATGAGCAGGACCTGCAGAACCTCTGAGATAACACGCAGATGAGCTTTCTGAAGGTTAAACACTGCTTTATTGAGAAAGTGGCTGAGTGAACAAAGGCCGTGGCAGGCACAGGCAATGAGAACCGGCACCTGGTGCTGGAGAGTGGGTGGCAGCTCACAAAGGCCTGGGTGACACTTACTCAGAAGTATCTGAACTTAATGAGTCACAGGATCCTCGTGTCCCTGAGGTCAGTGGAGAGCTTTTTGACACATCAAATTTCCAGACTGGACTTGTGACAGAATCAGACTGAATTTGACCTAATTTAAGCTTTAGCCAGCGTAGGGTGCTGCCTGCCATGTGGAAGGATCAAAGCCACTTCTGCTGCCACATGTAGCTCCCATGGCCAGCCACCAAGGAAGTGACACCAACAGCGTCGGCAATTTCTGGAGAAGCAAATATATATTCATGCAAATCTGGAAATATTTATAGCATTTCCTGATTAAACAGCGTTGTATAGCAGAGGACAGCAGGAGAATGCACCCTTCCAGTGGCATATCTTTCCCACTCTAGTTCTCAAGATTCAGTGGATGGAAAGAATCCAGCAACTGCAACCCAGAGAAGTTCCCAGGAACCTGAATGTGTTTGGTACCTGGAAGCTTCACATGAACTGATGTGCGGCCCATCGTATGTGTAATTCTAGTCACCAAATGTTTCCCTTTAGCCACCTCTGCATCCTCCAGTTCCCTAGAGGTTGAACTGCTTTCCTCCATCACCTTTGTTTTTAGTTGTTTCAGTGACGTGTGAGGAAAATAAAAGAAAGATTTATAGAACCTTGTCACTGCTACAGTTTGAATCTGGAATGTCTCTCAAAGGTCCATGTGTCCCAGGTTTGGTTCCTGCCTGTGCCTTTGTTGCAAGGTGGAAGAGCCTTCAAATTGAGAGCTAGTGGGAAGTGTCTACTTTGTGAGTGTGTGCTCTAAGGTGGGAGTCAGGCCTCTTGCATGTGGTGCATGGCTTTGCTTTCCCACACACTGGTCACCACTGGGTGCTGTCACAGGTTTAAAGTCACCAGATTGGGGCTGGGGAGATAGCTCTGAGGCACAAGTGCCTGCTGGGCAAGTGCAAGGTCATGAGTTCGAACCCTGGTCCCACAAAAAAATAAATAAATAAATAAATAAAATAAAGTCACCAGACTAATGAGCCATGGGCCGAAATAACCAACACCATGCACAAAACCAAAACTTACTCTTTATGAGTTTTAATTTCAGCATTTGTTATGAGAAAGAGCAGCTGAAGCAGTTATTTTCCTGAAAAGTAATAGCTCAGGTTAAAGCGGGTCTCTAATAATTGCTGTAATAAAAGTGTGAAGAAAACAATTGTAAGGTGTCTTGCTCTAAATTTCTCTACAAATGTCATTAAATTCCTATTTGCCTTTAAGTAAGCTAAGTCTGGAAAATGTAAGTAATGGATTAGGGTCACAAATTAAATAACAAATGTAGCATTCCAAATGATGTTGCCATGTTTGAAGCATTGCAGTAAAAGAGATTTGAAGCCATAAGAGCACAAGTATGTTGATTATAAAGAAGAAAAGGAAAGTTACCCAGTCTATAAGGGTACTGAAGGTATTGCATAAGTTAGTTCGTATAAGAAGCACAGCAAAAGGTGCACACATAGTGTGCAGCCAATCAATGCTGTTATTAACAGTAAAAACACTGTGTAATTGAACTGCTAGAATAACTTATATGTGGTGCTACAAGAATCCACTTTTCAGCTATAAAGTCTTTTTTCTTGAAGGCAAACAATTGTTGCTATTTTAAAAAAGATGTAAAATACACAAATATATGATGTATATATTATATATACGATATTTATCTTCACATGTTGTGATGGATTAACATATGATCAACTTATGACACTCAGCTGAACTGTATCAGTGTGACGCTGTGCGTGGAAGGTCCGCCTCAAGATTGTTGCTAACAGCATAGAAAGAAAACTGGAGGGGAACATCATGCTCTGTGGAAGCTGCTGAGAGGCTTATTACACCGAATTTCCTAATATGAGCTTAGCTGTTCTCATCATTCGAGGAGCTTGAGCCCTACCATCACAGAGGATGACTGTGATTCTCTTCGGGGAAGTTCTGATCCTGACCTTGGCCACTGTTTCCTGATGGTGTGTGTCTCTATGTGTGTTCAGCCTGCTGGCATAGACTTTCTACCTTTCACCACTGACCTTTGGGCCTTGTCAGTGCAGATTCTTGATGCAGACTTGCGTGAGGCCTTGTTATGTGCTCTAAGCCTCCAGCTGGATGTGTGGATGGCATTGCCATGGGATTTATTTTAGAAACAAAGTCTCTTTGTGCAGTTTAGGCTAGCCTTGAGCTCACTTCGTAGTCCAGGCTGTTCTTGAGCTTGCAACGATTCTCTTTCCCCAGCCGTCTGAGTGCTGGGATTACAGGGGGTGCACCACCATACCTGGCCATTCTCAGCTGGATTCTTGGAGTCTCTAGTGCATGGAACAATCTCCTGCTCTCTTCTGTATTTGACTTTTTATGTGACTGTTATAAAATAATCCTATACATTATATACCCTGTATTAAATTGATTCCCTTGTGAACTTTGTTCAAAACACACGTACACTGGTGTGTACTTATACACAGATAACAATGAGGCAGAATTCCTTTCTTTTATAAATGCATAGAGTATATAAATTTACAGAAAGACAAAATACACATCCCGCCCTGTATTTAGGTCAGAGTCTGCAGAGTCTACAGCATCTCACTACATAGATCGGACTCTTAGTGATTCTCCTATTTTCAGCCTTCCACGTGCTGGGATTACAGGTGAGTGCCACCATACCAAGTCTCAGTCACTGGTTTAGTGCACCCTGAGGGCATGGGTGGTACTGCACACCGAGGATCAAACCCCAGAAGCTGTGCTCTGCCTAAGCAGGTACTTTAGTCCACCAAGCTATCAGGCCAGCCCAAATATACATCTTTAAAGATCATACTTCACTGCTTCATTCATGGATACATCTATCTTTGGTGTGGGATACATAAAGACATTAATCTCTGGAACCAATAAAAGAAACACAATCAAAGATTGATTATTCCTCCAAAAGCATTTCAAATTTTCCTTACTCTACTAAGTTATTTTAAGTATCAAAAGTTGGTAGCTATGGGCATAATTCAAGTTGCTTGCTAGATAATTTATTTGGAACGTTGTTAAATTATTTGTATATTTAAACTATGTATTTAATTTAATTTTTTTTTTTTTGTCTTTTTGAGACAGGGTCTCGCTATGCTGTTCAAGCTGGCCTTGAGCTCACTTTTGTAGCCCAGGCTGGTCTCAAACTCACACCGATCCTCCTGCCTCAGCCTCCCGAGTGCTGGGATTACAGGTGTGTGAGCTGGAGATGGAATTCAGGGCCTAATGCAATTGAGTCCAAAGCTCTGTCTCTGAGCAACAGCCTCAAACATAGAGGGTATTAAATTTGCCCAAGATGTGTTCTGGGATTTTTTTTTTTTTTTTAGCTTGAAAATACATGTGTGTCCATAAATTCATGTACATACATAAAGGTAAGTAGAGGAACACATACGTAACATTGTTTCAAGGAACAGAGACTAGTTAAGGAAGTGATGAAGTGTGGAGGGGAAGTTATTGTTTTTCTTAATGTATTTTATGCTATTTAACATATAATGGCAAATATTTATGACATCTAATTTCAAAAGTCCAATGTAATGAAGTGAATAGGCTAGCATCCAGGTTATTACTTCAGTGATTGACTAGGGTAAACTAATTTTATAGATTGGGATGGCAGGAGAAATAACTTTTATTAAGGTTAAGGTAATTCTCAGTGCCAGGCACACCATATTAAATCTTTTAAGGAAAATAACTCGGAACTCTGGTAAGGAAATTAAACCTTTCTTTTAAGACAATAGAAAATTAACAATAACTATTTATTCAGATGTTTTAAAACTTGGAGGACACAAAATTTATTTAACAATAATTTCTTACCTTCCAAACATTGCAATTCTTTATAATCACATTACATTTTGGAAGAATTGTTTTACTTTCCTTAAGTGACTAATTTCATCCAATTGTCAGTATCTCATTTCTTATTCCCACACAGTTTTCAATTTAATATCCCTCCTATTGAAAAAAAGCCCTTCTAACAATTTTCTAATTATAACTATTATAAATGTAAACAAGGAGCTACAGCAAAGAACTAAATAACATATGTACTACAGAGAATATATCATTGAACTATAAAAAGCAAGAATTTAATGATAGAGTAGGGAAGTGTTGAAAAGCATAAAATTACATAAAAATAAATTAAAATTAAAATCAAGCTTATTGTTTCTTTTCTTTAGAGAAGCAGCTGCTTCTGTGCTATATTTATTTGAAAAAGTTAAATTCTGGATTTATATCTTTACTTTCTATTTATATGTATGCATACATACACAGACGCTATATTTACAAACCAAGGGATACATAAAAACAGGGGGCTATGCTGACCTAGTTTTCTTTTTCTAAAAGATCCCCTCCTTCACTCAAAATTAAGATAACTACTTTAAAACAAGAAAACTAATTTTTAAACTTATGATATTATGTAATATGCATGGAAGTACAGATTTCTTAAAATAGTTTTCTCAATCTAATAAGCAATTTTAGTAAAATCATATTTTGAATAGTAATTTTGATAATAAACCATATTTTATGACATTGATAAAATTCTCTTGCTTCTTGATCATATATAATTTATAGTATACCAGTGCTTTCACTGAGCAAAGTTTGAAAGCTCTGCAAAATGCAAAATATTTGTTGGTAGGCATTAATATGCTACTATGACCAAGCAGAATCCAAGCACACAGGCTGTGTACACATATTGTATTTGATCTCCTTAAAATAAGTTCAAACTTCTGGCTGCTGATGCCTTCTAAGGCATTTGATGTGCCCGAGTCTAAGCAGATGGGTTTGGGTGGAAGACAAAGTGTACTTTTATAAGAAGTGGATAATGCTTTAGCCAATACACTGTTTGACGCTACCAAAGCAGCCAGGTGTTGAGAAAATAAAACCAAGAGAGAAGTGAAGTGCAGCAAGCTATGCCTAAGCCCTAGAACTAATTTTCTCCTTGAGTCATTCGCTAACCAATCTGAGAAAGGAAAAAGGTTAAGAAGCCAAGATGAAAATAGCTGAAAGGCATAAAACGATCTTAGTCATCCTTTCATGATAGGAAGATAATTACTGGAGCTCATGACCTCGATTGAGAAGGTCTAGGTCTCCCTAGCCTATGAGCTGAAATCCCTGAAAATGATGAATGAAAGAAAACTAGAAATAGAACGAACCTTACCAAGACTGCGAATGACCCTCCAGTCAATACACTCTGAAACCAGATTCAGTTGCTCTAATCTGCTGTCTGCCTGAAGAAAGCAGAAATCCTCTCAGGAGCAAGATGATATTCAGAGCTGCTTTGATCACAATACCCGCTTTTTAATAAACATTACCAGTACACAAAGAAATAGGACTAAGGAAAACAGAGACAATACAAGTAGGCTCAAAGAAGACTTTAATTGTTGATAAAATAAAGTATATATTTTAAAATAATAAATTCATATATTTCAAATAATAGAACATGATGTTGAAAAATTCAAAGGAGAGTGGAGGGGAAATTATATAAATAAAATTACTATAAAAGGAAATAAAACTTCAATCCATCATTATAAAAATAAACTGACTATAAAGAAATTTAGGGATCTCATAACAGTAAATGCTTTTGGGGTATGTATAAATATTTTATTTGCATGTTAATGGAAAAAAGATGATTAAAGGAAGATAACTACTTTTTAGGAGCAAAACTCATGTAACATTGGAATTAAGTAAGGATTGTTCAACACTCAATCTTATAAATTCTTAATTAGAAGGTATAGTGCACTACTAAAATGCAGTGAAAGAAACAATAAAACCAAGCTAGAAAATAGTTACTGACAAATAAGAAGGTAGCTATGAGACAGAAAACCAAAAGGGATAAAAGTCTTATTAAAAATAGTAAAATGGTAGTAAATTCTACTGATTAATAATCATGTAAAGGTAATAGATTAAACATTGTGATACAAAGGAACAGATAAGAATAAATGACAAAGAAGCCATGAGGCCACCAATGAAGAAGCATTTTCATTTTCAAAGTACAGAGTGCTGGGATTTAAAAGATGATAAATGATGTACAGTGAAAATAGGAACAGGGTTGGGGAGATAGCTCAGCAGTCTAAGCACATACTTGGCAAGAGCAAGGACCTGGGTTTGATCCCCAGCACCACATGCTGCACTGCCCCAGGACTCCATGCTAGCTATAGAACTCTGGTGTGGTGGCACACATCGGTATATCAGCATCGTGGAGGATGACACAGGAGGATAACTATGAGTTGGACCTGTGTAGTGAGACTCTGTACTAAGTAAGTAAGTAAGTAAATAAATAAATAAAGTAAAAGTTAAAAAATAATTTAAAAAAGAATATAGGGGCAACAGCTCTGAATGGTAACACTAATATGAAACTCAGTATAAGAACAAAATGTTTCTCGAAACAAGAACATATTACAATGATAAAAGAAGCAACTCCTCGAAAAGATAAAACAATTGTCACCATATGCTAGTGAAAAGAGAGTCCCAGTTCATGATACAAAGACTGACAAAATGGAAAGAAGTGATGGATGGATGTGAATAACAAAACACAGACTGAAACAACATTATAAAGTAATTTGAGTTAACGTATTCATGTAACATCCTACACAATAAAAGTAGAATATATGTGGAGCTGCCACTGCTTCTAGCTGTAGCCCAGTGCCAGACCCAGGAGATCCTAGGGAGTACACACCCCACCCCTAGCTCATGCTGACACCCTTAGGAATTCTTTCTGGACCTAGAGGTTCTTGGAAGTGCAAAGCCGGGGAAGTACCTCTAGCTCCTGGATCCTCTACAGAACAGGGCAACAAAGTTGCCAACCACCAGATTGATATGATTAAACAAGAAATCAATGCCCAGGGAGAGTGTTGTTTCAGGACTGAAGTGATTCCTTGGAGATACCTGCTGAAACACAGTTGGGGGAGAGAGGCTTAGCCACAGTGGGAGCTGAGTGATCTCTTGGGATATTTTGAGGGCAGAGGCTTGGAGTAGGATGATCACAGGCCCTGCATTCTGTTGGAGCCCAGGTACCCATGAGAATAATCAGAGGGAGAGGGTCCTGAAGAAAGCATATACTAAGTGATATTTTTGAACTCTAACATTGCTGATATTGTCCAACAGAAAGCAATGTTCTAAGTTACTACAGGTCAATATGGTAGGTGAGGCTAAATTTATTCACTAAAATTACAGTATTCTTTGTGTTGGTAAAAAGCTTTTCATGAGTAGTTCCCCAGTGTTTTTCAATATCTGATTGGCATTTGATGCAATTGTTGGTGATGAAATTAGTACTGTAGACAAGGTTACACAATTGTGGCCCGCAAGTGGGTTTCTCTCTATGACAATGGCAGGATTACCTGAGGTTCATGAGAAAACCGTGGCTCATTCCAGAAGAATGACTGAGCACTGGGCTAAAGAATTTGCAAACCTCAACACAAAATAAATAACAATGAACAAACAAACAAAAAAGAAAACATGAAAAGACAAGGCAACAAAACGCCTTCAGAAAACCCTCCAAGTTCTCCTAAAATCAGTATGAGAAATCTGAAGTGGAGGAAATCACAGGGCACAAGCAAGGTAGGTCCAAAAGGAAACCAGTGGAATTAAACTAATTCTAAACATACATGGCCAAGTTAAAGACAATATAACTAAGTGCATCATGACTGTAATGAAGCAAATGATGAGCTCGCCTAGAGAGCATACTAATAAACATCTAGTAGAGTCCAAACAAACAAACAAATAATGATTTGGAAATGGGAAGAAATTTCGGGAATTTGAAGGCGATATTGGGTTGGAATAGTGGAGAAAAGGAAGGGAAAAGCAAAAAACAGAATGAAGCAAAAACCCAAATATTATATTGGCTTCAGCCATGAAATACTGATAGCCTGTACTTTGAGTAACTGATTTATTCTTTATTACTTTTAATAAGAAATAACAATGCGACAGTTTCAAAACACATTAGTAGTACATTCCCAATAATTGAAGCAATGCATATTGCTGTCCTCGTAGTAGTTATTCAGAGCAAAGGATGCAGACATGATAATTTTTCTAATCATTATTGATATAAAAATTTTTTTCTGATTGAACTAAGAGAAAGTAGTTGTGTACATAATCAAATGTTTGATAATTGCAGTGGGTTATTGGCAGAACTGGCAATTTCAAAAGCTGTTGATTTAAGCCTTTTACAGCTCAGCATACTAATCTAGTTTTACTTTTTATGCATTGTGGTTAAGCTTTTCGGCAGGGTGTTTAAGACCAAGTTAAAGCAAGACCTGCATAACAAAACATGTAACTTTTCTATCTCCCAAGTTCAGTCAAATCCCTTCAGGATTTACCTTGAAACCATGTACAGTGCTTTGTAGAACTGTTATCAGTGTCAGCTGTCTGGCCATTGCTTGACGAGTTTGTTTTCTGTGAAAACCTGCGAGAATATGTTCTCTTTATCAGTGGTTCTCAACCTTTCTAATGCCCTGACCCCCCAGTATAGTTCCTCATGTTGTGGTGACCCCCAAACCAAAAAATAGTTGTGGTGGCTACTTCAAAACTGTAATTTTGTTACAGTTATTATTTGGAATGTAAATACCTGATATGCACTATGTATTCTCATTATTACAAATCAAACATAATTTAAACATAGTGATTAATCACAAAAACAATATTTAATATTAATGTATAATAATATTTTATATTTTGAGAAATATTTATTACTAATTCCAATAAATAACATTTCACCATGGCATAGCATGGGTTTAAATAGTATTTTCCAATGGCTTTAGGCGACTTCTGAGTTTTGGTTGTTCGACCCCCGCTGGGGTTGTGACCCACAGGTTAAGAACCGCTGCTCTAGGTGACTGTCCTTAGGCACAATATATGTTGTCAATCCCTTTCTCTGAGTAACTAGTTTAAAGATAAAAATATACATTGTATTAGTCAATGTTAGCCTCCTATTATTTTGAATTCTTTTCTTTAAAATAAAAGAAGTAAAAAAAAAAGAAAAATAAAAACAAAAATTTCCAGCACAGAAAATTGAGGGTTGAAAAAAAAGTTCCCAAAGGAATCCCGAAGATGAAAAACATGAGAAAGCATGAGAATCAGAAATGATCAATGTCAAGCCAGTGTCAGAGATCGAGGACAGGGCTATGGTCAATAATCCGTTCATGATTGATACTTAGAGTGAGGAGGCATAAAAATTGGACCCAATAACATCCAAATGACTCAGAGAGTGATAATCTAAGAGTAACTGGCATTGCCACAAACTCAGAAGTCAGGAATAAGGAAATTTAAAAAAAAAACTATTTACACAAGTAACAGCAGAAAACTTTCCAGAAATGAATTTAACATAAAGATAAGTGAAGTATACAGAATGTTAAATAGTCATGACCAGAAAAAGAACATCATTACATGACATATAATAATAATATGCCAGAAATATAGCAGCATAAAAATTTGAAAGCTATAGAGAAAATCAGCAGATAACTTATAAAAGAAAACATGAAAATTACAACAGATTTCTCAACACAAACCTTAAAAGAAACAAAAACATGGAGTGAAGTGTTTTAATCCCTTAAAGAAAACTACTTCCAATCCAGACAGTTTTATCCTGCAAAGTTGTCTTTCAAAAATTGATGGAGAAATAAGATACTTCCATGATAAAAGAAACCTAAATAAATTTGATCTCCAAACCAATGTCCCCCATCTTAGAAGGAAACAATGATGCTAACAATGTCAAAGGATCTAATGAAATCAGTACATCAGTTAGGGCTAGTAATTAAATAAAAGGCAAAGAAAACAGAAGAGCAAAAAGAAATTAACATAATCACAGGAATAAATCTGTACCTATCAATTATAGCTATCAATATAAGTGGACACAGTGGTCCAATCAAGACACAGAGATCAGGAAAGTGTATCAGAAACAAAATCCAATGTATACCGCATACAAAAAAAACACCCTTAACACTAACGAAATTTTTAGATAAGCATTGAAGATATAAACCAATATTTCATACAATGGGAATCTGAATACAAGCAGAAATAACTTTTCTATTTTCTGATAAGTTGGACACCAAATTAAAGCTGGGTAGACATTGCAAAGAAGGACATTACATACTGATTAGTGGAACTATTCCACAGGAAGAGGATAATTATATATGTATGATACTCCAATCTTCATAAGACAAATTTGAAAGGACATAAAAGATCAGACAATAAACAATATAATTGTAGAGGATTATCTTAGTACCTCACTATCACAAATGGACATCAGTTTGACAGAAGTCAAGCAAACTGTGAAATGAGCCAAATCTATGAATAGACTTAACAGATACAGTGCATACAGAGTGTGCCACCCAACAACAGAATTCACATTTTTTTAGTCATATGTGGTACTTTCTCCAGAATAATACACACTAGTGAATAAAGCATGCTTAAGCAAATGCATAATTGAAATTTCATCATAAATATCATCAATAGTAATGCAGTGAAACTAGAAATCAATATCAAAAGAAACCATAATTCTAGATCTCTTCTGGTTGCAATTGAATCTTAGGCGTGTGTTCTCTAGTTCTGTGAGCTATGCTAACGATATTTTGATTAGAATTGCATTCAATCTTTAAAAAATTTCTTGGCATATGGTCATTTTTATTAATAAACATATGAATTTAGTATCTACACAGTGTTCCAGCTCAGCACATTTATTCTTTTTGAATCCTATGTTACTTTCTTCAAAATAAATAATGTATTGCTCTACAAAAGCCAGTTGAATAAATACAAAAGGAACAAAGTGACCCCATATATGCTAGCAGGTGGCTGTTTAATGAAAGTGGAAATCAATGACAGAAGAAATGGTCAAAAACATAACATCTGCAAAATTAAAAACATCCTTCTACTCACCAAGGTGTCACAGAAGAAATCAAGGAAGAAATTTTAAAAATATCTGAAAGTTAATGACAATAGCATCCCCATTTACTGAAAGACTGAGACACTATGAAAGCAGTCCTACGAGGAAGTACAAGCAGGGTGTTCTGCTCCAGTGATCCTCAGATCATTTTTTCCCCAGTACCATGCTGCTTTTGTTACTGTAGTTCTGTAGTATTAAATGAGGTCTGGGATTGGGATCCTCCCAGACTTTCCTTGTTGTCCGGCATCCTTTTTCTTTCTTTCTCTAGATTTCCTCTGGCTTAATATGAATTTTAACATTATTTCTCTTTATGTGTAAAGAATTCTAATATTTTGATTGGGATTTGATTAAGTCTATATAGCTATTTTGAAAGTATACCCATTTTCCATCTTTTTTTATTCTTCTTATCCAATAACAATGGATATCTTTTCATTTTCTGATATCCTCCTTGATCTTTAATTTTCTCCGTAGAGCTCTTTCCTTTCTTTGATTAGATTGATTCTCATGCATTTCATTTTTCTCAATGTAAGTGTAAAAGGTAATGTTTTCCTAGTGTCTTCCTCATTTCGAATGTTGTTGATATAGAAGAATGTTACTGATTTTTTGTTACTTTTGTGTCTTGCTATGCTACCAAATTTACATATTAATTCTATGAGTTTTAAAGGGATGTTTTATGTAGAGTCATGTCATTGGTATAAACTGATAACAAGTTACTCCTCTTGTCCATATTTTCTCTCTCTTTCTTTCTTCCTTTTGTATTTAGTGCAGGGTCTAGAGGGTCTCACTACACAGATCAGACTTGTAGTGATTCTACTGTTTTGTCTCCCAGATGTTGGGATTATAGGCACATGTCACCATGCCCAGTCTCAATGGCTGTCTCAGTGTACCCTGGGGGCAGGATTGGCAGGACATGCTGGGGATGGAACCCTGGCCACTGCGCTCTAAGTAGGTGCTTTAATTCGCTGAGATATCTGACTGGCTCTCCTTCTCTTGCTTAATTGTGGTTAGTTTGTCCAGATATGTATTGAGCAGGAGTGGTAACAGTGGATGATCATATATTGTTCTTGATTTTAGAACAAAAACTTTCAACTTTGCTCCATTTAATACAATATTGGCTGTAGTTTTTCACAGATAGCTTTTACTGGTTTGAGATAAAGACCTTTGATTCCTGATTTACTCAGTATTTGTACCGTGAATGGATGTTGGCCTTTGTCAAATACTGCTTCTGTCTCTTTAGAGATAATAATGTTTTGTTAATGTGGTGTATTATATTTATTGATTTGTATATGTTGGACCATTCCTGCATTCCTGGGATGAATCCTAGTTAGTCATGGTGGTTAATAGTTTTTGATGGTTTGCTACATTCTATTTTCCAGTATCTTATGAGGACATTTTCATGTATGTTCATTAAAGAAATTGGTCTATAGTTCTATTACTTAGCTGGGTACTTTTGTTGTTTGGTATCAATATAATTCTTGTGCCTAGGAATAACTTTGAGGTATGGCTTCCTCTTTAATTTCATTAAAGTTCAAGAAGTAGTGTTGTTAGATTTCTAAAGTTTGTGTAGAACTCAGCAGTGAATCTCTCAGGATTTGGGCTTTTCTTAGTTTGTAGGTTTTGTACTACTTCAGCTTTATTGACTGACATTGGATTATTTAGCATATTTATCTTTTTATTTATTTTTGGTAACTCATATATATTTAGAAATCCATACTTTTTTGAATTTCACATTTTGTTACAGTACAGATTTTTGCAGTAGGTATCTATGTTCTACATTTCTGCAGGATCTGTTGTGATTTTACCCTTTTCATTTCTAATTTCATAGATTTGGGGATTTTCTTCCCTTTTATTCATGTTTGGCTAATATTTCGTCCATTTCATTTAACCTTCCAAAGGAAAAAATTTCTTCAATTTATTGATTTTTGTTATTGTATAGGTAATCTTAGTTGCATTGATTTTTGCATGGATCTTTATAATTTTCTTTCACAATATTAGCCTTGAATTGAGATTCTTCTCTTTCTAGAAATTTCAAGTTCATCTTTAGGTTATTTATTTGAATTTGTTCTAATTTATTATTTTGATGTGGAAATTTACAGCTATAAAATTTCCTCATGTGTATGGTTTCATTGTGTTTATATAGTCCCTCTGGATTTTTTTTTTTTTTTTGCCATTTCCAATTTTATTGCACTATAATCTAATAGTATGCACAGAATAATTTCATTTCATTTCCATTTACTCGATAAGCATATTTTTCTACTATACAGAAAGTTCCATGTACTATTGACAAGAATGTGATTGGGTGGTATACCCTGTGGATAACTATTAAGTCAATGTATTCAAAATTTTGGCGCAATTCTGACATTCATTTGTTGTGCAGTTGATCTGTTTATTTGTGATTGTGGTTTGTTATATTTACCCACTGTATAATGTTAGTGCTTATCTGATTTTCATATGCATTATTGTTAGTTTAGTGTAGTTTGCACATCAGTCTTTGGTGTGTGTATGTTTATGATTTTTATCATTTTCTAGTGAACTATTCCTTTAGGTAGAAAGTAGTCACTTTCTTAGTCTCTACAGATCCATCTTGGCTTGAAATCCTTTTTGTGATTAGTATATTTACTCCTGCTTTTCAGAGGGCTACTATTACATGGAGCATCATTCTCCATCATTTGACTTTCAGTCTATGAATATCATTTTTAGGTAAGTATGTCTATTGTATATAGTATATTGTTGAATCTTATTTCTTGATTCTTTCTGTCAATTTATTTCTTTTGTTTGATGAATTGAGACCTCTCATACTGATGGCTATAACTGATAGATATGGCTGATCTTTACCATTACATTATTTTCCTGTTGTTGGTTGTCTTTATTTCCCTTTTCCCTTAATTTCTTGCATTGTGTAATGAGTTTATTCTATTGAGATTTTAATAATTGCTACCTTCTATTCCTAAGATATGTTTAAGAATTAGTTAGAGTGCTGATTTGGTGCTAATGAATTAATTCTGGTGGTCTTTATCATAAAGTATCTTATTTCTTTATCATCTTTGGAGATAATTTAGTGAGGTATATCAATCTGGGTTCAAGATTATTTTCTGTTAGGGCTTGAAACACATCACTCCAAACTTTCTTGATTTTAGAGTTTGTGTTGAGAAGAGCGCTGTACTTCTGATGGACTTTTTTTTCTTTCTTTCTTTATGTTATGGCTGGCTTGGCCTGCCCTGGGGATGGGACTGGTGCAGCATGTGGTGCCAGGGATCGAACTGCAGTCGTTATGGCTTCCTAAATTTTCCTAAGCAGGCACTTTAGACCACTGAGCTATCTTACCAGCCCATGAACTTTTCTTTAGAGTTGATTGTTTTTTTTTTTTTTTTTTAGTCTGTGTCTACTCTGGACTCATTAATCATGTCTTATATTATAGTTCCCATCTCTTTCATTATATATACAATTATATATAATTGAATTCAATTTGAATTCACCAAGAGTCTTAGTCACTTGTGTTGTTGCTTAATCTACTAGCTTTATCATTTCTACTTCAGTTGTATTGGTTTTGATTCCTTCCCCTTCACTAGCCTCTGGATTTATTTATGAAACCTGGGAACTTTGAGATAATTTTTTCCCCTTTTTTATTTTTTACTTTTTTTTGTTGTGCTTTTAGTTGTTCTCTGAAGACAGGCTTGCAAATTTGCTGATGGTGCATAGCTTTACTGCTAGTATCAATACCTCCTTAGTTAATACTACTTTTTAGAGCTATCTTCTAGGCATAGCTGGCTATTGGCCTTTTGGTCTGTGCCTCTCTTTATAAGGATAAAATGTTGCAGCCAATTAGGGCTAGTGCCAGTTCTTCAGTACTGGACTGTAGTGTTATTTATTCTCCCCAGACAATCAAGGTATTGACATTCAAGGAAAAGCAATTGATCACAACAATTATGGGACCTTGGCTAAGGCAGCACAATCAGCAGTAATAAGCATCAAGCAAAGCTGAATAATGGCAAGCCACAATGAAGACCACTTTGCCACCTTTAACCGTAGATGCAAGATGTATAGATGTAAAACATGCTCAAAACACTGAGCATTTTTATCTCCCTTTACAATAGAATAATATTCATCTGAGTAAGATATAGTTAACTACCTTCAGATTCATTAGAGTTAATGGCATAGATATGGAAAGAAACAAGAAGAAAGGAAGGAAATGTAACAGATCATAAAAAATTTAAGCAACGGAAGATTTGAAGAAAGTTATGTTGATGTAGACTGTTCTATTCAAAAGTAAAGGGAAATTAGTAGTATTAGGTAACAGCAACAAAAAAATGCCAACTAGAAAAAAGGATCTAAAAAAACTACTAAGAAAACAAGATTAAAGAGAGTGGGAAGAGAGAGTGAGTGAGTCAGAGAGAGGTGAGGCCTGTTCACAAAAATAAAACAAAAAATGCTAGTAAAAGGGGAGCAAAAGAAAATGGATTATGTAACTTCCAACTCCACCAAAAGAAAAAATAGTAAAAAATTAAACATCAATAGAGGGACACACACACACGTTGTGTTAAATGACGAAAAGAGAAATTTTCTATATATTTTGCTGAGTGTTCTCTTTCAGGGTTATAGGGCCTACATTTTTTTTTTTTTTTTTTTTTTTTTTTTTTTGTATTTAGTAGTGTCTACAGGGTCTCATTACTATTTAGGACTCACAGTGATTCTCCTGTTTTCAGCTTCCCAAGCGCGGAGATTACAGGCACGCGCCACCCCGCCCAGTCTCAATCATAGTCTCAGGGCACCTTGGGGGTGTGGCTGGCACAGCATGCGTGGCACTTTAATCTGCTGAGCTATTTGGCCGACAGGGCCTACTGTTTTCTTCTGTGTGTGTGTGTGTGTGTGTGTGTACCAGGGATTGAAGGGATTGAAGTCAGGACCCTGTGCTTGCCAAGAAAGTGCTTATTCTACTGTGCTATGTTCCCAGCACAAGGCCTACAGTGTTTAGTCTTCCAAGTCACACTCCTTTTGGCTCCTTTTCTTCATCTATAGCTTTGAGTGGGGACTTCTCAGTTCACTGGTGCTCTTTTTCTTGTTGATGGCAACTGTCCAAACTGGAACATTGAGACTCCTGGCATAGATTCTTGCTGCTTGGAGACTTATTCTGGGTACCTGATGCATATTCCAGTGTCTGTGGGACCAGTTCCAGACACAAGGTAGAGGCTCTTGTTACCTCAGGGTACCCAGACAAGATCCAGGTACATCTAGGACCGATGTGAGGTAGTTCTGGCTCGTCTAATAGGGAACTGATCTTTGTCTCATGAGTGTCTGGAAGAAAGGGAAAGTCAGAAGACCTTTAGCTCTTGCTGCTAACCAGACAGAGGACTGACTAATACGCTGGGTATTGACTCTGAATAGCTATGAAAATCTACAGGGTGGAGACTTAATTGCACCCAGAATCAGGGATAGTGCATCTAGTACTGAATGGGCATTGTCACTGGTCAGATGTACCTGGCAGAGTACACGTGAGATTGGAGTTTTCTGTGGAAACCTAGGTTGCCCAGATGGCAGGCAGAGTTTCTGTTGGATTTAAGAGTGGAGAAGTAGAATGGCAGTTGGAAGTGGACTCAAACCAGACCAGAGTCTTGCTTAATGAGGGACAACCCAGAGGCACTCAGTGAGGACTCAGGATCTCACATGGTCCAGTGCAACACCGACTCTAGACACAGGCAGAACTCACCTGCTCATCTTCTCAAAGTCTGATATTCAGTGGGTAGTGGAGAAGGCTCCCTTACCCCTGATCTCTCTTCCTCATTGTGTTCCTGTGAAAATGCCAAGGGACTGAAACCTGTTCAGGGTTTTGAGAGAGGACATGGGACTGAGGGACTCATGCTTGACTCCCTCATCCTGTAAGGCCAGAGTTTCTCTCCTTTGGATCTATCCAGCTTTGTGGGAGTTTCTCAAAATGCCTGTTACTGGGCTATGCAAAAGTAGAAACCCAGGGGGCAGGCCCTGGCTGGTGGGCTCTCCTGCTTGTAACTCCTGTGCATGCTGTGTTTGCTTGGCAAGTACATTTTTCAAACTGATTGTTTGTATCAATATGTATATCCTTCCCCTGGTTAAGTTACCTATGTTTCTAGTGGATCTTCTATGAGTTTTCTCTAACATGGCTTCTCCCCTGAATCATGTTGATCTCTCCAAAACCAAGAACTTTTAGAAAATCTATCTCTGTAGCAAAAAAATAAATAAATAAATAAATAAATAAATAAATAAAGTAAGTGCTTGTTTTCTGCTTACAAGGTGAAATATCCATGTCTACGGTAGTATTGGAAATAACCTATCATAAGTTAGGGATGGTTATTAAAGACAACATATAATGTATGTGAAAAAAACTTAATGCCATATCCAGTTCTTCAGATCTCATAACAGCTTTTAAACTTGGTCTTTATATCATTATGGTAATTATTTTGTTTATTTTTTTCCTTTTGCACAACAGAAAAGATTAATGATGACAATTACTATATACAACATTTTATTGCTAGATTCCAGGATTATAAATAAGTAAAAGGTACAATAATTTCACATCAAATGTCTGTGCAAATAAATATAAGGATTTCTACTGAACTTTGTTCTCAGAAAATCACCACCATATCTCATTGCAGAAATATTTCCATGTGTAATTAATTTAAATATAACATAAAACACAGACTCAAGATGAAAAAGGCAATAATCTTCCACTAAAACATGTTTAACCACAAACCAAGGGCATATTTTGGATTTTGTTCTCATTTGGATGATCACAGGATTAATCTTATTGTGGTTCACTTGGGCTATTTTCAATGCCTGGGGAGACATGATGTACATTGGAGAGTAATGCAATAAAATAATTGGACATCTTTCCCCTGTCTCTGAGCATATTTGTACTTGTACACATAGTCACATTAAAAGGGCTGGCAACAGAGCAGTGTCAGCTGTAAGTTATTTCCAGTACAGAGTGGCAGCCCCAGCTGCTCAAAAGGCCTGCTGGGAGCAGGCTGGGTGTTCCAGTGGGATGCATTGCCCTACAGTTCTGGGGAAGCCAGTGTAGCTCATGGAGAGAAAGTCTGTTAGACTTAAAAGTAAAGCAAGTGTGGAACAAGACACACAAACTTCTAATCCTTTGCCAGCAGAAGTTTTTAAGGAATGCAACAAATTAATGCCAGATTAGGAGTCATTCTGAGTCTAGAGTCAGGAAACAAATCCAGCTGTGATCATTCTGCTGGACTTCAGAAAAATGAAGTTGGTGGCTTATATCTGTTTTGACCTCAAACATGAGAAGAACAAGTCAAATCCTTGTCATTTCAATTGAGAAAACTCAGTTGAGTAAAATGAAGTATCATTAGATGCAGGATGAGACAAATACAGTATGATTTGACTAGGAGCCTCAAGTCATGATTTTTAGTTTTAAAAATTTGAAACTGCACAGAAATTGGAAGTAGGGGCTTTTCCATTTAGGTAGAAGGCAGAAAGTTTGTAATAATACACTTGGATAGTGCCTCTACTCCAGTTATAGATAGGACCAGAAACTAGGGGTCATACCCGCTACATCTATGGTAAACAAGATTGGTCTAATTGTGCTTTCCGTAAAAAAGTGGCCATAAAAGTGTTCATCAGGAATGAAAAGGGAAGCACTGGTCTAGAAGAAAGAGTTAGAGAATAAGTCTGAATTCTTTAATACTGGCTTGCCATATACTCAGTTATTAGATCTGAATATTACTTCCTCATTCTGCAAGTATATTTTGAAAATGTCATTTCACTTCTTTTAGTAGTGGATTTTCTGTACCTAGAAAATGGAAACAGCGCCCTTATTTAATGCAATGGAAAGCACTTTGTATGCTCTTATTAAGAGTTATCATTATTTTAAAGTTAATGTCTTCTCTTAGAGATAACTAGAGAAATTACAGTAAAAATTATAACATGCAAATTATGTAGCAGTTTGTCTTGTGCACCTGAGCTTAAAGTGTATGTTGGAGGACTTAATGTTTGGTGAATATAATTGGTTTGTTTTCTACCTGGAACATATTGTATGGTTTATATATAGTGGTTTAACACAGTAGAATATCACAGCATTGCTTTTTGAAAATCATGTTGTTTATAATACATACTGAATATAAAACCTTACTTCTTGCACAGGCAAAGTAGGGGCCAGTGACTCACTAGCTGTCCTCCAGCTGGTGATTCAAGGACCTCCTTTCTTCCATATTATAATTTGCCATCCATGACCCCACTGAAAAGAGAAAGAGCATACAGGTAAGCACAGGAGGATTTTTATGAAGTAAGTATAGGATTATTATTTGAGCCAACATTCAGTCTTCTTAGAGGGACTGGCTGAATTATTTGGCTCTGTGCTGATAGACACAGTGAAGATACCTAGTGGTCAGTGCAAAATGCTTCACAACTTGTTCTGGCCTGTGATATTTTCTGGTAAATGGCTGCTCCAGGTATGTGAAGCAGGGAGGGTCTGTCAGAAGCAGGGATCATATGACTATATATAAGTGCACAGAAACATAGTGGTCTAACATTTAAGGATGAGAGACTTTTTTCATGGTCAAGAGGTAGACTTCAGAAAATAAGCCTTGTTAAAGAATAATGTTAGGCCAGTGTATGGTGGCACACATCTGTAGTCCCAGCATTTGGGAGGCTGAGGCAGGAGGATCAATGTGAGTTTGAGACCAGTCTGAGCTACAAAAAATGAGCTCAAGTTCGGCCTGAATTGCATAGCAATTGTTCTCAAAAAGATAAAAAAAGAATAATTAATTTTGCAGTTCTGAAGGGTTGTGGAGCCATGGATTCACAATATGCAAGGACAATGAACTGAGGGAAATTGATACATTAGGTTAGTGATGGTACAAGGTTGAAAGACTCCCAACCACTGAATTATAAATGCCTCCCACTACCATAGAATTGCATTTCAACCAAGACTTTTATAAATAAATGCAACAATGTCAAGTATGTTTTGTTAGTTATAGACTCCCACACAGTTTAATTCCTTGTAACTTTTGTGTTTTATTTACCAAAACCTCATAAATATGGTCCCAGAATAATTTTGTGCCCTGGGAACCTTTCAAATTCAATTCATTACTCAGGATTTGTCAGTGGCCTTCTCTTGGCAGCAGTTCTTAAATTTTGGTGAAAATTAAAGTCAAAATAAGACATGGTAAAACTCCAGATTTCTACCTCCCCATACCCTGGAAGAAATTCTAAATCCATAGACACAGGGAATCTGAATTTAATATCAAGATTACATCTGGTAATTTTGGTGTGGTTTGTCCTTAACCTTTAGGGAGTATAAGTGTAATGATTTAATGTGAATTGCTCACAGTTGTGTAAACTTATGAACAGTGATTTTGTTAAGTGTTGATCTGATAAGGACTGCATGATTATCACTGTGAAATGAATATTTTTCCTTTTATTAATATCAATGATTTGGCAAGTATTTGACAAGTTTGAATCAAATAGGTAAAATAACTTGGGCATTTTAAGAGATATTCTGACCTAATCTTAATGATTTGGCACATACTGTGTTTCAAGTACTATGCCATTCATCTCATTTTCTTTCTTTCTTTTTTTTTTTTTTTTTTTTTTTTTTTTTTTTTTTTTTTTTTTTTTTTTTTTTTTTTTTTTTTTTTTTTTTTTTTTTTTTTTTTTTTTTTTTTTTTTCTTGTTTCAGAACTTTTGTTTGTGTATTTATTTACTTTTATGGCCAGCTTAGCCTGCCCTGAGGGCAAGGCTGGTGCAGCAAGTGGTGCCAGGGATCAAACCGGGGTCCCTACAGTTGCCTAAGCTTTCCTAAATAGGCGCTTTAGACCATTGAGCCATCCTCCTGGGCCCCTCATCTCATTTTCATTATAGCTAAATTGCACATCAGCCCTGAGAGGCCAATATCATGAACTTGGCTTTGTTGATGAGGAGATTGCAGCTCAAAGAGGTTAAGTAACTTGCTAAAGTTAGTTATTTAGTCTGTTGGCAGAGTCCAAATTTGGAACCAACTGTGATTGATCCAGCTGCTCTTTCACTTACTGTAGATAAACCCTAGCTTTTGGCCCTGAAAATAGTAGCTTGAAAGGCAATAAGAAAAAGAGACCTGTGCAGAAACCAAGTAGGTGGCACAGATCGTGGAGGGAAGGACTGAGCAGAAGGAGGGGAGAAGGAGCGTCACTGAGGTGAGTGTAGTCATCTATCTGTTCTGCAGCTCAGGAGGGTGAGCACAGTTCATTCCCAGAGAATGTTCCAAGGTGACTCCCAGGGTCTGAGTCTTCTTCCTATTACCAAGAGAAACAACAGAGCACATGTTGTTTCCATTTTACAGATGAGAATCTGAGAATTTGTTGAGGATTTTAACTGATGTCAGGTGTGGCACGATCTTGTAAACCAAAAGAAGATGATCACAAGTTCAAGGCCATGTTGGGTAACTTAGCAAGAGCCTGTGTCAAAACAAAAATAACAAATATAATAATAAATTAATAAAAATTTAAAAATAAAAAAGGTCTGAGGGTATAACTTACTGGATGATGGCTTTAGACAATGCACTTGTGAACATGCATATATGCATACACAGGAATACATATATATATGTATTATATATATATATATATATATATACATTTAAGAAAAGTGCAATCATAAGTCAGTGACTTTATAAATCTCATAAGTAAGTTATGCATTGTTGGCATAAAAGACTATTTGTAGGACAATCTGTTTGAGCATGTGTCTTTGTGTCTCATTTGGAGGTAATCTTTTAGGGATTATATCTACATAGCACTATGGATATTGGAAGTAAACTCTAAATCAAGGAAACAAACTTGTTGAAATTGTACCTTATTTATTTATGCAAATTGATAGAGTCATAAAACTTGTACTTACTCTAGTTCATAAGGAGGTAGGAAAGAGGTCCTTATCTTGAAATGATTATTTTCTGAAGGCGGTTTGATGCGTGAACAGTTTACTAATATTAAAAAATCAAATCCAATAAAAAATCAATTCTTCAAAAATCAAATGTAGAATATCTTTGGTTTTCATAACATTTCAATATGCTTATATCCACTTTTCTACTTAGATTTTTAAATACCAAAAAACAAACAAACAAACAAACAAACAAACAACTGATCTGAAGAGAATTTCTAGAGGTGAGATTAAATGTGATTTTCTCCCTGAAACTTCTGATTACTCTATGATTAACAAGATTTGTAAACAAATTAAAGAAAATTATTCCTGATGAACAGGAAGAGTCAATTTTCAAATTCTGTACAAGAATAACTCATTGGCAAATACATTGATTGTAGATTAGACCAAGTCTTCAGATAAAGATGACAATTTAAATTCTGTTTTGATTGCAGGTCAGTTCACAAAGACCTCTATAACTTATTTAGTTGAGTTTCAGCACAGATAAAGGAACCTGAAAGTTTCTGCCATATTCTTCTTAACTCTTGCTGGACTTCTTTTGTATTTTCAAAAGTGCCTTTATTGGACTTTACCTGAAACACAAGGAGTTGCACAAGTACGTTTTAAAATGTTTTTCTTTATCCTATAAATTCTAACCAAAACATTGAATTAAGGCAAAGTTATCTTCACATCCTATGCCCTTCGAGTGTGCCTTATAATCTGACCATCTCAAAATACATTATCTTGTGCATAGAATAGAAGCTAAATTAAAAGACATTGCCATTATTGGTGAACATATCTTTACCACAAAAAACATGTTAAATTCTGAAATGTTGCTTTACAGAAATATTTTTGAGAGTGCTTATTCTTCTATTTCTTTATTTTCAAATGTTTAAAAAATTATTTATTTATTTATTTATTTATTTATTTATTTATTTATTTGGTACAGGGTCTCACTATGCACCTCAGACTTATAGCGATCTCCCTGTGTCAGCCTCCCCATCCCTCGGATCACAGGTACGTGCCACTGTGCCTGGTTTCTGGGGATGTTTGAGCACTAGACAGGCACAGCAGGTGATCTTGGTATTGAACCCAGGTTCTTGTATTTGCCCGGCAAATGCTTAGACTTCTAATTTACCTTCCCAGTTCCCGTTTCTCCATTGTTTAGAAGAGTTTTTGCAAATCATTTTAAACCTTTAGGCTATACATTCTTTACCTGAAATTGCCACAGTGTTTTTGTATGACCTTTTTTTTCCTTTTTTCTTTTTTTTTACATTTCTCAGGATTATTTAAATTTTCAATTGAATGAAGTATCTGTGAGCAGTTGTTTAAGTAAACATTTAACGTGCATAAAACAACTTTTAAAACATGGGTGTCTCTTTGAAGTTTCCCCGATGTATGATGAATTAAAAGTTTAGGTACCAAACAAATTCTTAGAAACTTTCTAAGTCACTAGTTAGAATTTTAGTCACATATGTGTATGAGCATACATGTGCATATATGGCTAAAATGCCTTTGGAGACTGGTTGGTTAAAGTGTGGGTTAATTCCATTTTGTCTGTGTAAGTTTGCATTCTTCTAATGAAGGCTGGGATGAGAATTGGCATTGGGCAGTTGGATCCTGCACGTTTGTGTGCGTGCGTGCGTGCGTGCGTGCGTGTGTGTGTGTGTGTGTGTGTGTGTGTGTGTGTGCATGTACACAGACATTCAAAACCACTCCCAACTCTTGCTCCAAGTCTGCTCTGGCTGGATAGTCCTGAGATCTTAGTATGCTACACTTTTTTTCCTCCTCATAAACAATATGTAGAAGTTGACAAGTCTGAAAGGGGCTTATGTGAAAAGATAATTAAGAGCTTTAGAGTGTGTCAAGAGTCAATAGCTCAGCACTGTCAGCACTCCGGAGTGTTACAGGCTATAATTAGATGGCATGGAGGTGTAAGGCATGCTTGGCAGTTGATTCCTGCGTGATCTCCAAGGAAAAAAACAAAGAGCAGCTTCCACAAGCTATTAGGCAATGTGGGGAGCAGATGTGCTGCCGTCACTCCCCTCAAAGGTCTGCTGTCTTCCCAGCTTGCACCATTTGAGGAAGAACTGCTTTGCCTATTGATTGGCACTCACATGGGCCATTTGGTCTGTGGTTATCGTTCCCACAATCCTCTGGGATCTGAGCGGCGGTCTCTTTCAGCTCTGGGAATTAGAGGTTGTTTCTTTATTGTCTGTGGGCATAGTTCCTCCATGTTCTTGTATTGACTTTGGGCTACAGAAAACTCAAACTGGTGTAAGACAGAGCTAATTGATCTCTGAGCAGAGAACATTTTTCAGAATATCGTGGGGAAGTTCAAGAGTCTCCTGCTAAGTAAACGTGAAAAGGCAAGGCATGTGCGAGCCGAGAATGGTCTGCCTCAAACACTGAAAAGACTGCAGCAGTGTGAAGTTCAAACGTTTTTTAAACTTTTAATTATAAAATATAAGGAAGTCTGGCAGTATTCTTTATTTTCCCAAATTTCGCTCATATAATGTTCTTTATTCTTCACATGTAATTATAATTATAAATTATAATCCTGGAGTAATATCTTACAAATACTTTTGTTTGTAAACAATTTGATTCAGCAACGAAAACTTTAGGCAAAGTATTGCTTCCACCTGCAAACTTCTGATTGGGTGGCAAACATCAGCACGGCGGTCTTTCCCACACAACACAAATGGAGTGGTCTTTCCCAAAATCATGAAACAAATTAAGTTCAAAAGCAAAAATATAATATATATAATGCAATATATACATTTATATATTTATTTATGTATTTTTTATTTATAAATATTTAAATAAATTTTAATTCATTTATTCTAAGTATATTTAATATATTTTAATAAATATACAAATGTTTATTTATTTAAATATATATCTAAAATTTGCTTCACAGATGGTCATGACTTAGAGCTTTTCTTTGATTGGTGCTTTTAGTATATCCATCCTCTTAATTTTCTATCGTAACTCTGGAGTATATTTTCAGCTATGCACCAAATAAACCTTCATATTTTCATCAAAACCCCACTTCTATTGACTCTAAAGGATTGTCTACGTTATTAAGCCCAATTAAAAATGCCTAGGTAAATGTTAGTGGTCAAAAGCTGACCTTAAAATACTTTTTATGCAAAAGCTTTAACTGAAAAACAGTAATTAGAAAAGTTGCAATTTAATTTGACACTTAAGTAAAATATGTGAATTCATAATGACATAAATTAAGTAAATGCAAAGTTAGTGATTATGTGACACAAGTTGGCTTGAAATAAACCTGTACGCACTTAAAACAACTATTTTTAAAGTGATTGAAAATTTATTCCTTGCCTCCAAGAAATCTGACTGTGATCAGAGAATAATCCCACACAGGCTTGCTAATTTTTAACATTTTCTTTACATGTTTTTAGAATAAAGAGTTATAAAATATTACAGAAGAGGTTGCAGCTCTCATCAGTCTTGCCCCCTTCACTCATCCCAAAGGCAATCACTTTCATGAATTCTAAGTAATTTACATATATTACCCTGAATAGGAAGCCTGCTCAAGATGGGTTGCTTTAGGCCAACATCTTCCAACCTTCTAGAAGGCCCTAGAAGCCACCTCTTGATCTATAATGATGAACAGCAAGTTGTTCAGGCCCCCGTTATATCCCTAGAATCTCTTATATTACACTCTGAATTGTGTTCTTGACCCTGGTCTCACAGAGCTCTCCATCTCCAGTCTATTTTCTATGCTGTTCTCACACTGATTCTCTACCTAGAATCTGATAATGCCCTGGAATACTTACAAATACACCGCTATCTTTTATATCAATCAGCATGGGTAATTGATAATGTCTAGTATTTAACATGGACACTAAGGTCTTCCACCATCCAGTTTAAACTGATTTTCCAGGTTCATTGTGAACATCTTCTAGCTCTATAATCAGTGTGTATCTTCCTTGGACACTATTTAGTCTAGGCTGTGGCCTATTATTTCATAGCTCTTTGCCTCTGATGCAGGTATTACTAAAAATCTTCAAATCATACAACACTATCTTGATGAAATCCTACTCAACAACAGTGTGTTTCTTATTTTCCCCAAACTTCCAAACACTCTGCAGACACTTTCAGGACCTATATACTATTTAATCCATGGTAATCATCACTCATATATGTGTTAGACTCATTTTTAAACTCTAAACCTCCTGAAGTAAAGGAAAATATACTTCATTTCCATTTGGTTTCCCTAGCACACTATTTTAAATGTAGTAGGCATTCATTTAATATGATGGAAGGTAAAGCTATTGTGATAAAGCAGCATGCTACTGGAATAAATAATAATAATAAAACAGACCTGAGAATCAATGGAAAGCATTAGAAGATTCAGACACAACTATGAATACACTCAGCCACCTTATATTTGACAAAGTAGCCAAACATGTTGACTGGAAGAAAGATGGCTCTTAAATAAATGTTGCTGGAAAACCTTGTTTTCCACATGCTACAGAATAAATTACATCAATGTTTATCACCATACGCTAAATTAAAATAAAAATGTGTTAAATATTTAAATATTAAAACAGAAACACTCAATCTACTGGAGGAGAAAGTAGGTAGAAATCTTGAAGACATAGAGGTAGGTAGAGATTTCAAGAACAAAAACCAAACTGTGGGTAGTATTTCAAGAAAGCAACACTGGGATCTTATCTTTTTAAAAGATTTCTGCATGTCAAAATAAATCACCAATAGATTAAAAAGAAAACTTATGATAAAGAAGTACAGGTGGCAAATAAATATATGCAAAAATGTTCAACATCCTTGGTTATTCAAGAAATACAAATTAAACAGTGAAATTCCATCTTACTCCAGAAACAATGGCTATCATCAAGTAGTCAATCAATAACAAATCCTGGAGAGGATTTGGGGCAAAAGGAACCATTATTCACCATTGGTGAGAATGTAGACTGGTACATGGAAGTCAGGGTGAAGAATCTTCAGACAGCTGGGATTGAAGGACTCATTCAATCCAGCGATTCCCCTCCTGGGTATTTTTCCAAAAGAACTGAAATCATCATACCAGCGTGATATATGTGCACCAATGTTTGTAGCAGCACAATTTGTCATATCTAAATCTTGGAAACAGCCCACATGCCCATCAACTGAGGAATGGATAAAGAAAATGTAGTATTTTTACACAATAGAGCATTACTCAGCTATAGAAAAGATAAACTCCTGGCTTTTATGGGTAAATGGATATAATTACTATTTTTTATGTATTTAGTACTGGGTATACAAGGTCCACAGGGTCTCGCTATGTCGATCATACTTGTAGTGATTCTCCGTTTTTACCCTCCCAAGAGCTGGGATTATAGGTGTGTGGTACCATGCCCAGTCTCAATCACCCTCTTAATGTGCCCTGGGGGTGAAGTTGCCACTGCACGCTGGCTGTTGTGCTCTGCCTAAGCAGGTGCTTTAGTCTACTGAGCTATCTGGCTAGCCCTGGATGCAATTATAGACTATATTGGTAAGTGAAATAAATCATACCCACGTGTGTAAGCATCATGCTGTCTTGTTAGTAAAGAAGAATAAATAAAATAAAGCAACAATATATACGATGAAAAGGAAAGAATTTGTTTAACAAGAAGGTACAGCTGGGATGAAGGTAAAGGGCAAAAGAAAGAAGTCAAAAGTCTATATATAGAGGTTCAATAATTATACTGCTGATTTCTTGATCTGCTGAAAGAAGCAGTTAATGTTTAACATTTTTTGGTCTCCTTTTTAATTTCTTATAATTTTTCTTTTTACCAATTTGGTATGCTGATATCTGGTAGTCTAAACAACAATTAGAGGATGATAACATTATGCAAAATAATAGCCATTGTGAAATTCCTATTATTTTGTTTAGTGAAATTATATATAATTTTAATTTTTTTTACTTTTTTTGTTCTCTTTAAGAACTAAAAAAATTAAAAAAAAAAAGAGAAAGAAATCCTATTTCTTATTTATCTTTACACCTCTCTCAGAGCAATACTTGACATAGACGTGGCAAGAATTATCTTAGTTTACTAAAGGTTTGTGGACTAGGGTCTTCGACCAAGTCCAGCTCAATGTTTTTTTAAGAGTATTTATTGAAACACAGCATGACTTTACGTTTGCTGTGGCTGCTTTTTTTTTTTTTTAAACAATGGTAGCATTTACTAGCGTAGAGTTAAGTATTTGATATTCAGCTCTTTCTAGAAAAAGTTTTCTAATGAAGCAAGTAGAAATGGGATACACAGTAGAGTGTTGCAAGATCATAGAGCAGACCAAAATATTTCTAAATATATCAAACTTAGTTGGTACTCAGATTCATCAGTTTAGGAAATTGTCCTCTGCTAATTTCTTTCCACAAGAAGATAAACATATACACTTTTATGACCAACTTGCCTGTATTTGCTAAGTGATAATCAGTTTTCTATCTATCCATACATATCCATCTCTCTAGAGAGAGAGAGAGAGAGAGAGAGAGCAAGAGAGCAAAAGAGAGCAAGAGATCATATAAAGTCTGCCAAAATGTATATACATTTCAAGAAAAGAGAAAAACTAGTAAAAATATTTTAATACCGCATTTATTGAAACATCACTGATTAAAACATGGTAACTTGGGCCTCTACCTTTGTATAAGGTGCTCAAACACTATGTGCTTTCACACATTTATTATTTGTCTTCTACAAAAGTGTGTATTCACTTTTTGGTGGAGTTTGTATATAATCATTAGTCACAGACTTAAATTTGGGAAGTGTTTAAAAATACACGAAACAACCAGTCCCTAAGTATACAATTCAGTCTTTTAAAAAACATGGATAGATTTAGCTGATTGCTTTTTAGAGTTCAGATAAGAAATTTCAAGTTTGTATACACATATTTATTACTGGTGAGACATCCCAGAGTGACCTGCATATAATTTCGAGGTAACAATATTATAGTTCCATTAGAAATAGTGGTACTTATTACATGCTAACTCGTGTTTATCCTGAAATTCCACCACCTGATGAATATGCAATTAACCTACTTATTACCATGGAAAACATCTCCTTAGAAATACAACACATCCACATAATTTTAAATCTGATCTTCAAAGGCATTCTGTGGGAGAAAATAATTTTTCCCAATAAGATATATTATTGGAAACACAACTCTATGTAGCCAATTTGCTACATCATCTGATTTATTTTAATTAGAGGTTAGCTGCTGAATGTGATTACAGTTATAATTATTACAATACCAGTCATCCACATTTCCATTAGAATTCCACTTGATAGTTAGCAATAATCAGAAATAAAATATTAGGACTTTTAAGAGAAGAGATTACCAATTAGTACAATTCTCAACTGGCACAAGATAATTATTAATTATGACAATCATGGTAATTATTCACAAGCTAAATTTCACTGGGCTACCTGTGCACAGATTCTCTCTACACTACACTGTAAAATCAGCGACCTCCTTATCTGCTGCAGAAATCCTGCAGCAATATTTGTATTAAATACACAGTTGACTGCACACCGAATGGAAAAGCAGCTGATGAGGTACGGGTTGGATCTCCATTTCATTAAATGGTTCTTTCTCTTTGTAGGGCAAAGCAAGGGAAGAAGGCAAAAACATACACCTGAAAAAGTAGCAGTAGTCACACAGACATTTTTTGCGAGGACACATGTTAATATTGACTCCAGATCAGCCCTCTTGATGCCAGCTCTTGCATTCTCCTAAAACTGCCATTTCTGTCTATACTGACACCACTTATTATAATGAGAAAACAAATAAAACTTGAAAATATTTAATTCATAATACTAAGTTATGAATCATAAAAATGTCTACAAGCATTAGGGTCAATCTACATCTTTGCCATCATTACTGTACTAAAACAAAGCCATTATTTTATGGTATTTACATTCTTCTACATAAATAGCTTTGTGCAAAGCCATGATAACTTGATGCAAGTTTGCTATCTGTAGTGAAAGAAATTTTACAAAGTTCAAATTAAGTAAATACAAAATGAGATTCCAGAAGAAAGACACTTGCTGGAGTGGACAGTAGTAGACTAGGTATTGGTTAAGAGTCAATACTTGGCTCTGAGTTTTCATGATTACTTTTTTGGGGTAAGTTACTGAACTCAGAGCCTCTTGCTCTTTATTTGCACTTGAGAATGACATCTCTTTGGCCTTTTTTGGGACATTGTGAGTCATAATAGATCAGATGGAACCTGACTTAATAACTTTTAGAGGCTATAAAGTAATGTTCAAATGTATGGAAACATTCAATAACTCAGCAGAGTCACATTTAACATAGACTGTTGAATTTTTCCTGAAAAAAAAGACGTAAGAGCACTAAGTTAATGAGTTTATTCAGTAGACATTAAGAAAAAGTCTAGAATTGCCGAAAGTAGTATTTATGGAAGATCTCAGTATTTCGTCAGTCTCTATATTAGGAAGCATTAACATAAAGTTTAAAGCAGATTTTCATGGTCTCACCTTGTGTACACTTAAAAGGGCAAAGCAGCTAGTGTTTGGGAAGGAGGAATATGTGGGTTCCTCTATGTCTAGAATTAAGGAATGGGGTAGGACAGAGCACCCTTCTTTCAGAGGACAGGTGGGCCTCCTTCACTCACCTCTAGGATGCCCTTGCTCACAGGGATCTTCTCTGGAGCCAGTGTCTACCTGGTTCTAAATGGAAAAACAAAGTAAATTCCAAATACCATTGTTCATGGCTGTTCACGTTTGCTGCCAGTGTTTACCTCCATGCTTGAAAACATGAACGGAGATTTATTATTTGAAGTGCACTGTCTGTCATGTTTAAATAGCCGCAGCTCTAAGGGAAGTCAGCAGGGGCAGGATGACCATCATGGTGGGAAGAAAAGGTGCTTCTGCACCACAAAATAAAAATTGTTAAGGAGGAAAAAGACAACATTTTGCAGCTTGTGTGTGTTATGCTTTCCTCAATGCGAATGGCAAACAAAAACAACAGTACTCAAATTGTCTTGGGATATTTATTGTGGTAAATGTCCAGTATTTATTAAGTTGCTTCATAGATAATTTATTTCTGTTACGATTTTGAAAAATATACATTTATTCCAGGACAAATTTCTATACTGTCAGGAAAAAAGTAATATACATATGAATTTTTGTGTTGTGAACTGATTATTTTTGGCAGCTTTTATGATCATAATAATAGTAATCAGGGCAGCTAATTTACCTAAAATCACTTTATTGAATAATCTGAAAGCCCCTCCCCAATAAAATATTCTTTTTTATCTAAAAAACTGCATGAAAACAAATGTTTCTAGTTCATTTTAGGGGGAGAAATTAAGGTTTCTTAATGCTGAAATATTTAGTAAGCTTACAAAAAAGTGTGGGGGAAAGCAATCTGTCTGTCATAAGAGAGGAAAAAAATTAAAGAGCAAGGTTTTTAAATTGTACCTCTTGACACCAATACATAATAAGAGTGAGCTGGTACCATTCTTTAACATGCATGTGTGCAATTCAATAAGCAGGTCTGACTCATCTGCCAACCTGATTGCTTTGTTTAGAATTCTACTGTCAGAAGAAGGTAGGGGTGAGGAAATTCATGTAAATTAGGTCCTTCCAAGCTGGAAGAAAGTTGGATTTTTTTAAAAAAAATATTGTTCAAGTTTAGAAGTAGACTTTGCTCTTGCTTTGCTCTTGCATCTATTTGGAATAAAAGTGATTTAAAGGTCTCAGTTTCATTTTGCAAATATCTATAATCATGGTTATGAATCTCCACAGATGTCTGAAAGCTTTGAAAACATTGTGATCCATATTTCCCTACTTTTCTGATATTACCACACAGGAGTGTTTGGGAAGAGCAGGTAGATAGTTTGGAATGAAGTCTTCAGTTTCTCGTTTTTATAATGGAATATGTATAAATTAGTTCAAGAAATAAACTACCATTTATCTAATGGTTTTGTAGAGTGATAGAACTTCAATTTGCTTATATTCAATCACAGTTAATAGGAAGGGACCACAGGAAGTCTCTGTCTATGCCAATATTTAGGGGATGCTTTGTTTATTTAAAAGAAGGTCAGGGACAGGGGTTAAATTCTTGGGTCCTCTGACACCAGATGTCAGGAAATTAGTATACTCTTTAAGAGGGAAACTTAGTTTTAAGGACAAAGGCTGGAGGATGCTTATGAGGAGCTGGCGATCATTTTGCTCCACACTGAGGTCCTTTCTTCCTAGATTTAACCTCCTTCAGCTGAACCACTGCTGGTGCCTGAGAATTTTACAAGAAGCCTCCCATTCCCACGTAAGTGAAGCAATGGAGAGACAGGGAGAAAAACAAAGAGAGCCAAATTCCAGAATATCAGTTCCTGCTGGATCTGTGGTTTCCAAGGGCTGACCATAGTCTCTTGTTTTGTTGAAACAATGTTGACTGGATTCTGTCTGCTATGGATTTAGGAATACCTGCTGATCTCCCTCATATCAGAGAAGGTAAGGCAAGGGTCTTGCTCGCTTGTGTGAGGTAGAAGGCATCGACCTTTGCATCTGTGGAGAACAAAAGGCAGACAGACAGGCTGCTTCCTGTGGTTTCCATGACTTACCAGCTGGTACTTTTCAGACCTACAATAACATAAATGTTGCTAGGTGCACATGTCTTTCCCAGTGCTTAAAGTACGAACAGCTTGTGTGATAGTATACAATAAAAAGTCAAATTATTAGATTTCTACTTCATTATTGCTCAACACATTACCATTTTATTTTCTGTTTTAAAAGGAGGTGAAATTCAGTCTGCCTAAGTGTAGACTCCCCTAGTAAATGGTTATTTTAACATTAGTCAACATTGTTCAGCTGGAGCTTCAAGCAAGCTCACTTTGAGTAGAGAATTGAAAAGTGGGTGAATGTAAGACAGATATTACTTCCTAGAAGAATGCTGGGACAAGGCCAATGGTTTTTCAGCTGACAATGAAAGATTGATATGTTATTAGTGCCATGATTATGCAGGCAGTGACCCAAGAGAAATTCATTTTCAAATGGCAATGTATGTTATTATGTGAATTTCAAAGCACCATCAACTCATTTGAACTATGCCCCAGCAATCATTCTATATACATTCCTCAAATTATTCTATGCTTTTAGTAATTTTTAAATAGTAGTGGGATTGAGCACAGATTTTATAATTTATAGTTTTAGGCTAGGTTTTTGAAAATCTCAAAACACTTAGAGAAACATTTTTTTTTTTTAGAAAAAACTACACCAATTGTAAAATATTATACAAGTTCCTTTCCAATCATTTTTACTTGTTTCTTCCATATAAAATGTTATTTGATGAATATTTTGGAAGTATTAAGCAACATTATTCAGTAATGAATAATTATTCATTATCCAACTTTCAGAAGCTTTGAAAAGATTGCATAGAACAGTATTTCTGAATGAACAATGTTTCAGAAATCTGCTCTGTTAAGGTCCCATTTATCCTTATTTAAAATATCGTTCACACCCTTCTTCATCTACTGACACAGCTGTACTAGTTACTACATCTCCGAACATGATCTTTCCCAAGAAGCCTCTCAGAAGTAGGTATACTGTTGAAATCTATTACATCTTACGGCAGTGGTTCTCAACCTGTGGGTTGCAACCTCAGCGGGGGTCGAATGACCAAAACTCAGAAGTCGCCTAAAGCCATCGGAAAATACACATTTAAACCCATGCTATGCCATGGTGAAATGTTATTTATTGGAATTAGTAATAAATATTTCTCAACATATAATTAAATATTGTTTTTGTGATTAATCACTATGTTTAAATTATGTTTGATTTGTAGCAATGAGAATATATAATGCATATCAGGTATTTACATTCCGAATCATAACTGTAACAAAATTACAGTTTTGAAGCAGCCACCAAAATTATTTTTTGGTTTGGGGTCACTGCAACATGAGGAACTGTATTGCGGGGTCATGGCATTAGAAAGGTTGAGAACCATTGTCCTAAGGGCATAGAAAGCTTCCAATGATATAGAATTGCTACAAAATCAAATGACCTGCCTCATTTGCCACCTATGTGGAAAACTTTTTTGTATTTTTCCCCTATTCCTCTAAAAGACATTACAGGAAATTAACAATAATACAAAAACTTCTAATAAATGTTTTCAACTTTAATTGAAACTTTTATCATCTTTCCTGTAAAAATGATTCAGTGTAAGACAGTTTAAGATTTCAAAATCTATTTAATCCAATACTTTTCCTATTATCTTTCAGTTGTCTGGGTATTCCAAACTTAGCAGACGTTATTTTTAACATACCTTTTTTTTCCCACATGGCTCTATGAGCTTTTTAATATTTCAATCTATTTTAATAACATTTCTACATACATACTTTTCATTACATTATGTCATTTTAATAGATTGGGAACAAATCATAAAAAACCAAACAATAATGTAGTTTTACTGGACTGGTGAGATAGCTTGGTGGTTTAAGTGTCTTTTTTGACAAGAGCAAGGACCTGAGTTTGATCCCATCTTGCAGGCAGTGCTGGCCCTGAATTCCAAGGTGTACTGTGCTGCCCCAAAACTGGGAGTGGTGGTGCTGGAGAGTACTGGGGAGGCTGAAACAGGAGGATCACTATAAGTCTGAACTGTGTAGTGAGGCCCTGTATCAAACAAACAAATAAATAAATCCCTACAACAATATAGTTTGTAAACTTCACAGTGATGAAGCGAAAAACAGAGAGAAAATTTAGGTGATTTTCATTTTATTTTTATAATTTAAAAGTTATGGCTAATCTTTTTTCTTTTAAACTTTATTTATTTATTTATGTTATGGCTGGCTCACCTTGCCCTGGGGGTGGGGCTAGCACAGCACGTGGCGCAGGTCCTGTGGTTGCCTAAGCTAGCCTAAGCAGGTGCCTTAGACCGCCCAGCTATTTCACCGGCCTGCTATGGCTAAACTTATTATATATTAAATGTGTTCTCACATTTTATAGCATAACACAGTTTTTAAAATATACTATTGTTATTATTATTTTTATAGTAGTTAGTATATCGCATAATGTTGCCTTCATCATAGTTGTTCAGATTACAAGATGCAGGTATGATTTCTTCTCTAAATATCATTACTACAGATATTTCTTTTCAGTGCACAAAGAAACAGTAGCTGTATTTAGTCTAACAGTGTATAACAGTAGTGGATTCATAACACAAATTTTATAGAAGTGAATTGGTGGTTTTTGTATCAGGTATCATATAAAAATTCAGAAAGGTAAGTAATGGGAAGTCAGGTCTTCACTCTTAGGAAGAAAAATGATACACTAACAAACAAATGCATAAACACATAAATAAACAAATAAATAAACAAACATAACTGTAGTTTAAACTAAAAAAAGAAAATACAGAGAAAATTCCAAATAAATTAGACCATAGGAATTTAAGCCTCAGTTATCTGTATATATACTCCCCTTTAGATTTCAAAATGTTCCTGAAAACATGGGAATTCCTCATAACAAAATATATATGCATCACATAATATTATATATATATATATATATATATATATATTATTCCTATTATACTACCACCAATGTTTTATTTGGTAAAATCTGTATAACTTTGTGGTAGAACAACTGTTTTATCTTTCCAGAATGGAAACTTAGATTTGTCAGCTGATTTGAGGCATATAACAACAGGAAATAAGCTACAGGTACCAAGCTCATCTGGAGTTGAGCAAATTATAAAACCACAAGATGGATAACTTGTGCAAGGAAGAACATGCCTCTTGCTAGTTATGTGTTGTGTGTATCTGTGGGGTGGGATCAGAAGCAAGACAGTGTTATCATTTTCACTGATCCCTGGGGGCCGCAGGGCAACTGCCGTCTTTCATACTAACCTCTGTAGCCAGAAGGTGACTGAGTTGGCACCTGTGTCTATCACTGAAACGACTTCAGGTGAATACGAAACTCACATGGTTCAATTTCCCCCACAATTTCAATTCCATCATTCTTATTTGAAATTTATATAAGAGGGGAAAAACTCTCGGGCAGATATTTTTACCCTTCTTTCCTACATACATGGCCAAAGATACTGTGTGCTCCTCAGCTCTAATGCTTAGACTAATTAATGCTTTCAAGTAAGTATGAAGAGACCTTGTTAACATGGACATTTTCATTCAGGATATCCAGGGGGATTTGATATTCCATATGTTTAGCACACTTCTCTGTGATATGACTACTTAGTTCAGTGGATTCCAGTAACAGTTTCCTGATGGTAGTGTAGTTGTAACAACATTGTCTGCTGTTCCTTTGATAGCTTGTTCCATTGTAAATTATTTGGAGGAAGGTCTAGCAGCTACATAGGATGAAATGCCATGTGATAGTGTAATGACATTAAAAAGTACAATATGACTAAAGGCACGTGAGGTACCTATAAATTCACAGAGGTCATCTGTTATATAATGAACATATATAAAAATAATTCTGAATTTCATAACTGCAACATAATTTGAATCTACCAGTTAGCCCATGTGTCATAGACAGAAAAAATACATAATTTTTTCATTTCTACCAAAATTTAATCTCTTAGTTAACTTTTAATCCCACCAATATTGTCCTTGGCATAAACCCTATTGATTTTCCCAGCCAACTCAAATGTTTTCAAGTCTCTGATTTCTCTATTTTTATCTCACTCACATCCTTCAATAAACTCAATTTCCAACATTTGATTCTCTAAGTACTACTTCATAGTTTTCACTCAACCACACCATGCTCAAATTTTCTTCAACCTTAGAAGCATTGCACTGCATTTTCACATTAGGTCCTTTTTTTTTTTTTTTTTTTTTTTTCTTTTTTTTTTTTTTTTTTTTTTTTTTTTTTTTTTTTTTTTTTTTTTTTTTTTTTTTTTTTTTTTTTTTTTTAACCTTTTCGTGCTCTTATTATTATTTTTTTTTTCGTCAAATGGCCAGTGACCACTCACATAATTATTTCTTTGCATATGTTTTCAAGTTTTTGACCCTGCTCATTTTATCACATCAGTTTGGCTGAATAATAATGTTCCTTATGGTTCATTAAGTTATAGTCTCCAAAGATACACAAGTCCTAGTTTTGTGAAGTTCTAGTTGTCATGTTTTGTGGCAAAATAAACTGCAGCTATTAAGTTAAGCATTTTGATACAGGGAGAATATAATATATATTCTCAATAGATTTTAACTGTGATGAAAACCATCTTTTGAAGAGAAAAGTGAGAAGATTTGCTATGTGTAGAGGCACTATGACAGTGGAAGGAAACGATTGTGGTGAAGATGCTTGTAGACGGTTGTGGGGCTGATTTTAAAGTTGGAAATATTCCTTCACCTCTGCTGTTGCCATGTTTTCATAATAAACGCACCATCACATAACCTATGTTCTTCTGACTTGATTAATGTCTTCCTCAACCCTTATCTAAGAACAAAGCTCTTATCTTAAGATTAGGAATATTTTTCTTATTCATGAATGAATAAGTCACAACTGTTACCCTCAAGGGAGCCAGAGAAGTAAATGGATGAGTCCCAGGAAAGCAGAGAGAGTAAAGCCAGAGGTTCACATAAAGTGTGTTCTGGATTGACAGGTGTACATGAACGTCATATGGTGTTTTGGGGATGATGTTAACATTGATATCATTTTTAAAGATTCAAGCTATTGAATAGGAATACCATTGAGGACTTTTATGTATTTCCCTTAATGTCTTTAAACATAGAAGCATATTTTTCCTTGAGAAATCAAACACAGGGATGTACGATATTATTTAACTTTTGAAGTGAGTAATTTTTTATGAGATTTCAATTATCATTGCCATAAAATTTTTGCGTTGTGTGTGTGTGTGTGTGTGTGTGTGTGTGTGTGTTGGAAGTTAGCTATAGGAGGTAGTACTTAGGAAAATACATAGCACCTTGACTATGAATTCTCTTTTCCTCTTGACTTTATTGTGAAAAATTTCAAACATAGAAAAATTGAAAAAAATATGCATAGCATCAAGTACATGCTCTCTATCTGGATACATCAACAGTTACTATTTTGTCAAGTTCCTTTGTATATGAGTTTGTCTCTTGTAAATCAATTCCTTGGGTATATTTTTGCTGAAACATATGAAAGCAGCAAACAGCAATAACCACCCCCATATTTCAATATATATTTGCTAATAGTTAATACATTTATCAAATGAAATATGATTTTTCCATCTCAAAATTGTTAGTTAAATATCGTTTATTTAAAATGCAGTCTTGTAAAATTTCCTTGCTTAAAAATGTTATTTTATAGCTACATTTTTTTCTATCCCAGAAGGCCAATAATATTTACATTTTCTTTTTCTTTTATTTTATTTGTTTTATTGTATTTTGTTGCTATAGGATCTCACTGTACAGCTTGGACTAGTGTTTCTTCTCTTTCTGCCTCCCTAGCACTGGGATTACAGAGTCAGCCTGAACTCTGGCTGGCTCAGCCCGTCCTGGGGGTGGGGCTGGTGTGTCATGTGACGCCAGTGTTTGAATTTGCGTTCCTTCCCTAAGCAGGCACTCTAATCTTTTCAGCTATCTCACCAATCCAATATTTACATTTTCTATTGATGATATTTGCCTTTAGTCTATTTTAATCTATGACACTATATGCTTCACCATTTTATTGATTGATTTTTAGAGCATTAACTTTTTAAAAAAGTCTAGAGTTTCTCATTTATTGTAATTGTTTCCTGATATTTAGATTTGTGCACCTATTTTTGATCAGAAAAATTTTCACTGATCATAGCTGTATTTTTCACCTTTAGAATGAGGGTCCAGTGCTCCTATGTTGTCCCACTGTTGCTTTTGCTAAATTTTATCAGTTGGGAAATTCAGTGCCTGCCACTTTGCTTTATTGCAAAAGCACTATGTCTCATTTACTTTTTGCTAGTTGCTGGGACAAAATACTTGACACCCAAAATTAAGGAAGGAAAAGTTACTTAGCTTAGTTTGTGGATATTTTGGTCTAAACTCAGTAGGCTCCCAGGCAGAGTGGCACATGGCAGAGAGCAGCTGTTCATGGCAGCAGAAAACAACAAAGAGCAAAGGGAAGGGTAGCAGCTCTGGCTTCAAGCCAGCATCTCTGCCCTCCTTACACTATAAACAAGCTAACCTGAAGCTGGAGGTGTAGAGCTCACACAATGTCCATTCCCTATTCTTTTTTTTTTTTTTTTTTTTTTGCTTTTTGAGACAGGGTCTCACTGTGCAGTTCAGGCTGGCTTTGAGCTCACTTTTGTAGCCCAGGCTGGTCTCGAACTCACAGCGATCCTCCTGCCTCAGCCTCCCAAGTGCTGGGATTACAGGCGTGAGCCACCACGCCCGGCTATCACCACACTCAGCTCTTTTTTTTTTTTTTTTTTTTTTTTTTTG